>CAWUFW010002566.1:2012500-2154243 GCA_963921515.1 Calotriton arnoldi | reverse complement strand
AGGAATATAGTGAAACCTACAACTGATACATGTAATAGATCTGCCTGAGTGATTGCATAACTCCAGGGGTAGTGCTTGGGTGATTGTATGAGTGCAAGGGTAGTCGCTGGGTAATTGGAGGAAAGGATGGATAGTGACTAGCTAATTGCATGAGTGCACATAGAGGTTGTGTTCAGGTGCTATTCAGTGTATGAATAGCACCTGAAGGCATAAATGAGTCATTGAGTAGTGCCTAGTGGAATAGATGAGTGCAACAGTGGTGCCTGGGTGATTCTACAATCACAAGAGTAGTGCCTGGGTTTTTTTATGAGTGCATAGGTAGAGCCTGCGTGATTGTACGACTGCAGAGGTAGTACATAAATAGTGTCTGGGTGATTTTATAAGTGTATGGGTACTGCCTGGGTAATTGCATGAGTACAGGAATAGTGCCTGGGTGATTGGAGAACTGCAAGGGTAGTGCCTGGGTCATTATATAAGTATATGGGTAATGGCTCGGTGCTTGAAGGAGTGCTTGGGTAATGCCTAGGTGATTGCATGAGTGCAGAGGTAATGTGTGAGTGATTAGTGGAGTACATGAGTAATGTCTGGGTGATTGCATGAGTGCAGGGGTAATGTCTGGGTAGTTGTATGAGTGTAGTAGTAGTGCCTGGGTGATTGGAGGAGTGCAAGAGTAGTGCCTGAGTGATTAAAGGAGTGTGTAGCTAATGCATTAGTGATTGCATGAGTACAGGGGTAATGTCTGGGGGATTAAAGGAGTACATAGGAAGTGCCTGGGTGATTTTAAAAGTGCATGAGTACTGCCTGAGTGATGGCACGAGAACTGAGGTTGTGCCTGAGTGATTGGAGGAGTGCAAAGAGAGTGCCTGGGTGATTTTATAAGTGCATGAGTACTGGCTAAGTGATTACATAAATACAAGAGTAGTGCCTGCATGATTGAAGGGTAGTGCCTGAGACATTATATAAGTGTATGGGTAGTGGCTGGGTGATTGAAAGAGTGCATGGGTAATACCTGGGTGATTGCATGAGTGCATAGGTAGTGCCTGGGTGATTGCATGAGTGCAGGGGTAATGCCTGAGTGATTGCCTCAGTGCATATGTAGTGCCTGGATCATTGGAAGACTGCATGGGTAGTACTTGGGTGTTTTATAACTGTATGAGTGTTGGGCCTAGCCAAATATAAAGCAGTAGACTATTAAATGACTCAACTGTAAGTCTCTCCATATTGTTAAAAGCATGCATACATATATCTCTACCTTTTCAAATCATCATCATATCTAAACGTAATATGAATACAGTATTTCAGGAGTATAGTGAAACCTACAACTGAGACATGTAATAGATCTGCCTTAGTGATTGCATAACTCCATGGGTAGTGCTTGGGTGATTGTATGAGTCCAAGGGTAGTTGCTGGGTAATTGGAGGAGAGGATGGATAGTGACTGGCTAATTGCATGAGTGCACACATAGAGGTTCAGTGTATGGATAAGTGTATGAATAGCACCTGAAGGCATAGATGAGTCATTGAGTAGTGCAGTTGTAGTGATTCTACAACTGCAAAGGTAGTGCCTGGGTTATTACATGAGTGCATAGGTAAAGCCTGCGTGATTGCATGACTGCAGAGGTAATACATAAGTAGTGTCTGGGTGATTTTATAAGTGTATGGGTACTGCCTGGGTAATTGCATGAGTACAGGAATAGTGCCTGGGTGATTGGAGAACTGCAAGGGTAGTGCCTGGGTCATTATATAAGTGTATGGGTAATGGCTTGGTGATTGAAGGAGTGCTTGGGTAATGCCTAGGTGATTGCATGAGTGCAGAGGTAATGTATAAGTGATTAGAGGAGTGCATGGGTAATGTCTGGGTGATTGCATGAGTGCAAGGGTAATGTCTGGGTGGTTGTATGAGTATAGTGGTAGTGCCTGGGTGATTGGAGGAGTGCAAGGGTAGTGCCTGGGTGATTGAAGCAGTGTATAACTAATGCATTGGTGATTGCATGAGTACAGGGGTAATGTCTGGGGGATTAAAGGAGTACATAGGAAGTGCCTGGGTGATTTTATAAGTGCATGGGTACTGCCTGAGTGATGGCAGGAGTACTGAAGTAGTGGCTGAGTGATTGGAGGAGTGGAAAGGTAGTGCCTGGGTGATTTTATAAGTGCATGAGTACTGGCTGAGTGATTACATAAGTACAAGGGTAGTGCCTGCGTGATTGAAGGAGTGCAAGGGTAGTGCCAGAGAGATTATATAAGTGCATGGGTAGTGGCTAGGTGATTGAAAGAGTGCATGGGTAATACCTAGGTGGTTACAGCAGTGCATATGTAGTGCCTGGATCATTGGAAGACTGCATGGATAGTACTAGGGGGTTTTTATAACTACATGAGTCTTGGGCCTAGCCAAATATAAAGCAGCAGACTATTACATGTCTCAACTGTAAGTCTCTTCATATTGTTAAAAGCATGCATACATATGTCTCTACCTTTTCAAATCATCATCATATCTAAAAGAAATATGTATACACTATTTCAGGAATATAGTGAAACCTACAACTGAGACATGCAATAGATCAGCCTGAGTGATTGCATAACTCCATGAGTAGTGCTTGGATGATTGTATGGTGCAAGGGTAGTTGCTGGGTAATTGGAGGAGAGGATGGATAGTGACTAGCTAATTGCATGAGTGCACACACAGAGGTTGAGTGCATGGATAAGTGTATGAATAGCACCTGAAGGCATAGATGAGTCATTGAGTAGTGCCTATGTGAATAGATGAGTGCAACAGTAGGTCCTGGGTGATTCTACAACTGCAAAGGTAGTTCCTGGGTAATTACATGAGTGCATAGGTAGAGCCTGCGTGATTGCATGACTGCAGGGGTAGTACATAAGTAGTGTCTGGGTGATTTTATAAGTGTATGGGTACTGCCTGGGTAGTTTCATGAGTACAGAAATGGTGCCTGTGTGTTTAGAGGAGTGCAAGGGTAGTGCCTGGGTCGTTATATAAGTGTATGGGTAATGGCTCAGTGATTGAAGGAGTGCTTGGGTAATGCCTAGGTGATTGCATGAGTGCAGAGGTAATGTGTGGGTGATTAGAGGAGTGAATGAATAATGTCTGGGTGATTGCATAAGTGTAGAGAAATGTCTGGGTAGTTGTATGAGTGTAGTTGTAGTGCCTGGGTGATTGGAGGAGTGCACAGGTAGTGCCTGGGTGATTTTATAAGTGAATGGGTACTGGTCGGGTGATTGGAAGAGTACAGCGGTAGTGCCTGGGTGATTCGAAGAGTGCAAAGGTACTGCCTGGGTCATTATATAACTGTATGGGTAGTGCCTGGATGATTGAAGGAGTACTTTGGTAATACATATCTGATTGCATGATTGCAGGGATAATGCCTTGGTGATTGCATAACTGCACAGGTAGTACCTAAGTGATTGCATTACTGCAGGGGTAGTGCCTGGGTGATTGTATGAGAACAAGGGTAGTGCCTGGGTGATTGGAAAAGTGCTAAGGTAGTGTCTGACTGACTGCATAAGAGCATGGGTACTGAGGAGGTGATTGGAAGAGTGCAAGGGTAGTGCCTGGGTGATTGAAGCAGTGTATAGCTAATACATTGGTGATTGCATCAGTACAGGGGTAATGTCTGGGGGATTAAAGAAGTACATAGGTAATGCCTGGGTGATTGCATGACTGCAGGGGTAATATCTGGGGGATTACAGGAGTACATAGGAAGTGACTGGGTGATTTTATAAGCGCATGGTTACTGCCTGGGTGATTGCAGGAGTACTGAGGTAGTGCCTGAGTGATTGGTGGAGTGCAAAGGTAGTACCTGGGTGATTTTATAAGTGCATGAGTACTGGCTGAGTGATTACATAAGTACAAGGGTAGTGCCTGCGTGATTGAAAGAGTGCAAGGGTAGTGCCTGGGTGATAGAAGCAGTGTATAGCTAATGCATTGCTGATTGCATGAGTACAGGGGTAACGTCTGGGGGATTAAAGGAGTACATAGGTAATGCCTGGTTGATTGCATGACTGCAGGGGTAATATCTGGGGGATTACAGGAGTACATAGGAAGCGCCTGGGTGATTTTATAAGTGCATGGGTACTGCCTGAGTGAAGGCAGGAGTACTGAGGTAGTGGCTGAGTGATTGGTGGAGTGGAAAGGTAGTGCCTGGGTGATTTTATAAGTGCATGAGTACTGGCTGAGTGATTACATAAGTACAACGGTAGTGCCTGCATGATTGGAGGAGTGCAAGGATAGTGTCTGAGTGATTATATAAGTGCATACGTAGTGTCTGGGTGATTGAAGGAGAGCATAGGTAATACCTGGGTGATTGCATGAGTGCATAAGTAGTGCCTGCGTGATTGCATGAGTGCAAGGGTAGTGCCTGGATGATTGCAGCAGTGCATTGGTAGTGCCTGGATGATTAGAAGACTGCATGGGTAGTGCTTGGGTGTTTTTGTAACTGCATGAATGTTGGACCTAGCCAAATATAAAACAGCAGTCTAGTACATGACTCAACTGTAACTCTCCATATTGTTAAAAGCATGCATGCATATGTCTCTACCTTTTCAAATCATCTTCATATCTAAATATACAAATAGATGTATACCTGTATCTTCACATACATAGCAGACATGAGAACACATGTGCAAGTACAGCCATACAGCAATCACAAGACCATGCAGACCTTAAACTTAAAACTTGACAGACTGCACTTTACATTTACTCATACAAATTACTCTAACAAATAATATCTCTACAAACATATCTCAAACCTCACTTTTGTGCTGCTGCTTTACCATTCTACAACTACTTATAATGTTACACCTAGCCAAATACAAACCAGGAACCCTTCACATGTCTCTGCTATAAATCTCACCATATTCCTGAAAGCATACATGCATATTTCTGTACCTTTTTCTAGCACCATCATATATAAAGGAAATATACAAATAGATGCATTCATGTGTGTTATACATCTAGCATCTTCTGATACACAACACATTTTAGAATATATCTCCAAGTACATACTTTCTTCTATCACAACACCGTGCACACCTCAAAAATTCACAGAACAAACTTCCAATTTCAAGCAAACACCAAAAATTAAGCGGCATATTTCAACTATACCTTTCTAGAGACTTATAAAAAGTACCCTAATCACTAATATCTTATGTCAACATCTTTTAAACCACACTTTTGTGCTGCATCTTCACCATTCTACTACTACTCACAGTCTTGAGCCTACCACATAAAAAGCAACAACACATCTTTGTTATACATCATACACCTTCAAATGTGTAAGACATATGAAAATAGATATACAAGTAGAGACATACTTCAGACACAAGTCCATGCACACCTTAAAACTTGACAGACTGCACTTCCAATTTGAAAGCGACACCTACAATTATGCGGTATACTTCAAATGTACATTTCTACACACTAAAACAAACCACCATAATCACTAATCCATCTTTCAATATACACATATTACTATACAGAATCTATTTCAAACATAATTTAAGTACAATAAAACAAACTACAATACACATCTCTACATTTAATAATATATTTCAAACATCACAGTTCTTGAATAATTTTTAAAGTTTAAAAATAAAGCTAGTACCTAAAACACCTCACAAATACATAACTCACCTTCCAAATTGATTTGTAGAATATGAAATATCAGAAACTCATCAAAGATTTTCTTATGCACACATTCAATGTAATGCACCACTCTCAACGAGGTAAAACCAGTAATGGCAAACTGTCCCTCTCTTTCTCAACAGAAATAAATGTAAGTAACAAATCACATTTCTTCCTACATTATTTCAAATTGTAAAACACATTTCTATTGGTTAGACATATTAACCCTTACCAACTGACTTCTAAAAGTGCCCAAACTGATTCTGCAATTTTCTAGAGTCGCGACTCCATCGTGCACCATCGCGATGGAGCCGCGAATCCACACAGGAGTTCAAAAATATATTACTAATAATAAAATCACTATATTTTAAGAACACACCACTTCTAAACACAATACTGACTTGGGAAATCTTACTTTAATAACATATTACTTATATCTAAATTACAATTCCATATTTTAAAACCATAGTAAATATTCAACTCTTCCCCCATACTGCTTAATCCCAGTTTCCATAGTAACAGTTTTTGCAACATCCAACTGAACAGGCAGGTCACAAGTTCACCATATTTTCAACTTCAGCACACAAGTTTAGAAATGCAAACAGCAGGTGTGGTTGACTTTTACAAAATGTTACCTTATCCTATCTACTGTACCTTTCAAACATTTTTAATAACCAATAAGAAACATGCTTTTTAAAGAAAGTAACATGCACCCTATTTTTGAGTGTACAATGTTCATAAACAGCCAATCAATTATCTACTTTTTAAAAAACAGCATCTTGTCCACCATTTTAGCTACCTCTCATTCTACCAACTGACTACCTCAGCTACATACATCTGTTCAATACTTCCAGACATCCCTTCAAGATGCTTACAGTGTGGATTGTTGGACACAGCTATGTTTTCTGGTGCAAAAGGTATGCTGAACGCAGAGGTATTGACAACGACCTAGCTTTACAAAATGTAGACATTAAATGGATTGCACAGAGAGGATTAAAGTGGCACCAATTGATGCCTTTGGTTAAAACCTTTTTGCATCTCCAACTCCCTGACTTCATGATTGTGCACTGTGGTGGCAATGACCTAGGCACATTGACTGGGGTAGGTCTGGAAATGCTAATGAAGGACACCTTTGCACAATTGATGTTGCTTTTCCCTCAAACTGTCTTTGTATACTCTAATACATGCCAAAGACAGAAATGGAAGTGGTCAAATCAATTCTGTCCACAGATTGAGAAAGCTAGGAAGAATGTCAATAAAGCTGTTTCTGCTTACCTCAGAGACCATAGGATGGGCTCCATCTATAACAACAATATACGTTTTGATATGGAAGACATCTACAGAAATGATGGAGTACACTTCATAGATCAAGGAAACAGAGTCTTTCTCAACAACCTAAAGCTCTGCATCCGCACTTACATGTAGCTACAAAAACTCATAATAAAAACAAGGGCTCTTTTTAGAGTCACCCTGTAACACAATAGTAAATCTATATGTTTTTAACACATACATACTCTTTTTTATTTTTTGGTGGATTCGCGCACCTGTCACAAATTTGCAAAAGCATGAATTCAATGTATTACAACACAATACACTTTACAAGTTTAACTTTTCATTTCTAATTTTATATTTTTTTACTAACTCTATCATTTTTAGGTCTCGCATAAGGCAGCGCATGCGCTGCCTCTACGAGGCATTAAGTAATTAGTATGTTAGGTGAAACTCCGCCTATTGCCGGCTCATTTCTGTTGCTGCTTGCCATTAGTTAAACTTTGTAATTGCTATTGTTAGTTGTTTTTTTATTGGCTGCTGATGCGATGCTCACTTCCGTTTAGTCCGGAAGCAGCAGCGCCTAACTACTGTTTTCGTCCGATTTAGTGTTTTATGTCTGTTTGAGGGGAACTTTCTTTTATTTACGGTGTGTGCAGCCCAGCTTGCTGAGTTGCAGTTAGCATGACGCTCGTTAGTAATTTGATGTAATTTGCAGTTCGGAGGCTCGCGCTTGCTGTTGTGTTTTCACAGCTGCTCCTCATAGACTAGAACAGCGCATCGCTGCCTGTTACTTAAGCTCGGGACACACAGATGGGAGCCACCAGGAAGAGGAGTTTATTTTTAAACACAGAGCCGATGCACAAGCAGTGACTCGGGTGGCGGTATCGCCTTTCGTTAGTTTTGTTTAATGATGTTTGTGCCTTCTGTTGGACACGCTTTCCTGCACCACATGCCAAGCTTGCCGCACGCCAAATATTTAACTTTCTTAGAGCGCGCACTGCCAAAATCCTTTTCTTTTAAAATGTATGTTTTTTTTAAAAAAAGTGCAGCATGTCAAGCTTCATATTCATGGCAGCCGCACGCACACCTTTCTCCCGCTGCAGCTTTAGCCACGGTTCTTCACTTCTGCCCTGGCTCGGCTGCAACAGAGGTGGAGACACCGAGAGCATGAAGCCACCGAGAAATACAAACTTCAAAAGTGGGCAGATTGCACTGCGTGTCATTGATGTTTTTGGAGTGGGCTGGGTTTGACTGTGAGTAATAGAATAGAGGGCCTTTAAAGTACAACAAAAGGATGCCTTTTCTTGAAAAGCCGTACGTACAGCACACCCGCCATACTGTGACCACTTTCTCGTATCAGCGCCACCTAACCCCAGAAAGCGGTACCCTTTGAATCACGTGCCTGGCCGTGAAAACATAGCCCTAAGTCTGCCTCCAACAAACAGGCAAATTTTGTTTCAGTTTTGTGCCTGTTTATAGGTTGATGGAACTAACGTTTATGTAGCCCCATTGCCGCATTATTAGTTGGTTGTTAGATGTTGTAGCCAGTTAGTCAACATTTGTCTGCGCGCAAAAAACATGTAATGATTGTTACTGTGTTGATGCCTAGTTATTCCTGAGATGGGGATAAGGTAAAATAATATTACACATTTCTTTTTTTCACTCAGATTGGTCACCCTAAAATTACGCGCTCTATAAGCGGATGTGTAATCCACTTTACGACGTATATAGATCCACCACTAGATATCTTTTTTTCCAAACATTAGACGAAGTTGCGTTGTTCACAAAAATGTATTCATACAAACTTTACACACTTTTATATAACAATTGTAACGCCTAGTTATCAATGTCATGTGTGTAGTCGTACGTTGATTAAAATGTGTTTAATATTCAATTATACACAATAACTGAAGATACAAAACTCTTCAGTTGAAAACAAAAAAACATTAGCAACGGCCCCTCTAGTGATCCATGATTTGCTCCCAGTAAACATGTGATCATTGTTTACAATGTTACAGTGAGCGATGCTGCCTACACTTTGCGTTGGAGAAATCACGGAGGGCAGCAGTGGGCATGAGCAGAGGCAAAACGGGCTGTTGGGGGAGCGACGGGGCAGGGACAGCGCCCAGGCGCAGAGGCATTAAATGTTTGATAAACAGAGCCATCCCTGTGTTACACACATCATCACATGTAAGACAGTAAAGCACTGCTTGTTTAAAAAATGTTGCTCGATTAGGTACGCCTCGCTTCAACCAGATGTGGCAGTATATCTTCCATAGTTCTAAGCCACCTTCTCTCATCTGTAATTCCATTCCTCTGAAAATCTGTCGCCTTTCAAACTTTAAACAGTTTTGTGTGTGTTCTTTTGGGTCATGATCGTACTTTGGCAAACTTGATTTATTGGTTTTAACACCATTAACTAATCCCAGTCACTGAGCAGGTAGAGCCACCACCTTTGCAGAGTTTAAGTTTCGCAAGATGGTGGCTCTGATATGTTGCAGCATGACTAATTCTAAGGTTTTTCTATTTTCTGTGTATGTATGTGCGTCAGGAAATTCTCGGTTGCATATAAAACCAAAACTCCGTTTTCTTGTATGCGGAATACTAGTATCATCTGTTACGCCAGTCACGATAGTGCTTTTGTGACATTCATTATTGATGATTTGAGGTTAATTACTATGTATTCGTGGACGTGAAAGCAAGAAAATACACAATGCTTGCATAAAAAGACTTGCCCTTTAACATAATACGACAAGTATGTAATTCATTGTCTTTATAGAGTAAAAAGAGGCCCACCCATAACTTTATCTTAATGTAATTCAGTAAACAAAACGTTTATAGGCCCAATTCAAGGTAGTAGAGTCCCACACTCCTTAGTAGCAAAATATAATCTTACTACTAAATAAAACACCCAGGATTTTAACAGATGGTAACGAGCAAACGGCTTTATGTGGCTAAATTGGATGTGTTTGCAGGAAATAGTGCATCTGAACCTTTATTATTAGAATGCTCATGTACTAGCGAAGGTAAAGTTGAGACTGATTGTTGTCAAATATTTCCAAACAGACGAAACGGTATTATTCATTAGAACCATCATGAAGAAACCCAAGCCTCATTCTGTTCTCGCAGTTCCACATGCTTTTTAATCACTTACTAACATAATCGTATTAATCAAGGGAGGCTAGTCAATAAAGCAGGTACATCTTTCAGAGGAAAACTCAAGCGTACCGTTCCTAGTAGCTGCTCCAGATAGTCTGTTAAGTATCCTACCTTGATAGAAAGAATACCTTTTTCAAAGCTTTTATTTCAACATTTATTGATTTCATTGGCCTGCAGGGGCAATTTTGTTTTTCTTACAAGTGGGTGGAATAGATTACTTTCTTTATTTATTTCTCTCAGCACTCGTTCTATCGGAATATTTTCTTCCGAGTTGCAAAAGTCCGAATTTAACAAACGTTGGTTCATACCAGTTAACGGTCGTAAATTATATGTGCGTGACCTGCTTGATGATCGCCGTCATGACCGCTTTGCCTATCATGGTTTGTATTCCATTTTTCCATGTGTAATCTTTTTCTGTTAACATTGGGCTTCTTTTCCGCACAGACATTTTGATCGGTACTCCCAGAGTTGAGAGCCATGATTTTCCGTTCTGCGGTCTCACCTTTGTCCACATGCGTTTTTAACTCATGACCTACATAAAGCCTCTCTACTTTTAAGACGCCAGATAGGGTGTGTACACAAAAAAAAGTCCATCTTTTGTAGTGTCTGCTGATCTACATAGTTGGACTTCAAAGTCGTGGCTGTAAACGAAACATTCGATGGCTTTATGGAATTGTATGCCTTCATTAGTTGCTTAATCGAGAATAATTTAGCATGCTCACAGAGAAGACATACTTTCCAAATTCCTTATGAGGTCGCAAGTGAATCGTATTTGAAACCGTTAACATATGCAAGATATTCTTAGCAAATATCAATCAAGCCTTCCCATAATGCTTTGTGTTCAGAGCTGGCCAGACCAAATTTGGGGGCATATCTGAGATCAGTTCACTCAGTCTACTCATAAGGTGTCTCAAAGATTACAAAATAAAAAATAAAAAAATAGTGCAGGTTGAAGGCTTAAACATTGAGCTACCAAATGTAATTTACAGACACTGAATGGAGATAATTTGACTTTTTGAATGGCCTTCAAAGCAAACCCCGGTATTCTGTCAAAATGAAAACAATTTCTATTGACATTTTGGATGATTAATTCTTGGTCCAGCTTATCGTTCAAGTTAGGGCATTCTAGTCTGTAGCATTTGTAAGACTTCTCAAGGCGTGTACATGCATGAAGGAATGCTGTGGCCTTGATATAATTCACTTCAACCGTGAAAGTAAGCAAGAAATATGAGTTTAGCAAAATGAAATCACAGTAGGAAAGTCGAGCAAGAATTGTTGCAATTTATGCAAGAGATTGGTACAGCGGTGATACTAAGGGCCCGATTCTGATGCGGGTTGGAAAAGCTTCCCAACCGATGGCCTGATTCTGATGCGGTTAGGAAGGCCTCCTAACGGCATTTGCTCCTTCCAAATCGGATCGGGAACGTGTCTTCCCGACCGAGGGCCCAATTCTGATGCGGTTAGGAACAAATGTTCCCATTGAAGTCAATGGGAGTTCAACCAAATCGTATCTGTAAACATCCGGAAGCATCCTACTCTGCCGGTTGGACTTTCCCGATCCGAGTGGATCAGAAACCATTTCCCAACCGATTCGGTCGGGAAGCTTTTCCAACCCGCATCAGAATCGGGCCCTAAGTGTGCAAAATGGGACTGGCTCATGTTAAGAAATGTAGCTTTAGCATACCATACTGAATAGGAAATATTGCATCCATAATACTAAACAAGAGATGTAGTGACAGTAGCATATTCAGTAATTCGTATTGCAACTGTGGCTTATTTAGCAAGGAGTAATTTAGCTATACCATAAAAAACAAAAATATATCACATATTGGAATGTACTCAATATTGCACGTATATTAAACAATCATTTTTCCACTCTCACTGAGCTGGATATTGAATTGTCGCACTAAAAATAAACAATCTCACTAAGCAAGCAAAGTAACCACAACTGGTAGAGCAATGGCAGTGGCAGTATATTAGCGGGGAAATATCAGGTAATTGAGTATCCTTGACAATAGCATTTGTGACCACGCTTTCTTGTTATGCAAGAACTATTGCAAATTAATAAGGAGTGAAAAACAAATCCATAAAATAAGTAAAAATATTGCTTGTATTAGCAAGGATTATTGTGACCATGTACTAAGCAAGTATCGACCATGACTGCTCTCTTGTTAAGCCTCCCTGACACCTCCTTAAGTTTCCTTAGAGCTAATCAGAAAACAAATGTAGCCTGCTGTCTCCATGCAGTTAGCCACTTTCAGCTTTTAAACCTTCGACTCTTCCAGAATGTCTACACGTGACACCCCCTCTGAGTAAACTGTATTGTAACACAAAAGTTGGTCCACCAAAACGGCAGGCTGCCTAGCCACATTGTAAGTCCAGTTACACAGACTGTCATGCTCATTGATATATATTGAAAAAATAGCTGTGAGAAAGAGGTTACCTTCACTGCTCATTCTAGAAATAGGACTTGAATGACATAAACAACTATTCAAAAGCATCTTCTAACATCAGAACCACGCAGCTGGAGTGTTTCCTCGTTTATGAGCTGCTTCACAGTGTGTTTTAGTGAAAACTGTAACCAAAGCTACACCAATGTAATTTGTGGGATTAGATAACGATTCTCAAGTATTATAGATGTCAATGTGTTTTTCGCTTTAAAATTAAAAAATATCCCAAAGCATAACATCTCATGGCTATAATATGATGTTATGGTGAGCATACATAATTTGTAACACATGAAGTGTAAATATTGCAACCTCGTGTGGGTGTTAGGCATTTAATAAGCACAACGTTAATGGGCTGGAAGACGAATATACATCAGCTAGCTACTGTGGAGTATAATTAGTTTAAAATACATAAAGTGCACAACTTTAAGTGAATGTACAGGTCGTAGTGCGACAGCTGTAATTATAAAGCTGCTTGACTTATGAGAAACTGTGGCCAGGAATATTGCAATTTAGCAAAAATCTGGAAGTGTTATCAATAACAAACTAAATCATTTTTAAATTGAATACAAATGTACTTTAATATGTTGTAAAGCGAGAGAAGCCATCCTTGTAAACTAGAAGAGGGTATTTGAGAAGCTACTTACCAAAATAGAGGGGGTGTAAAGTTGGAAACCACCGTACTATGGGGGAATGTAATTTTTATTTTATTGGTACACCAGTACCATGGTGTAAAGCTGGAAATGCAGTGGTCTAAAAGTAGATGTCTGGTATAGAAAGGTAAAGCTGTCGATACCACAACTGTAAAATAATGTAAAGCCAGCTCTAAAAACAAGTGGGGTGAACTGTGCTTGGATGAGAGTGCAGTGTGATCCCTCCCTTGTGTTTTGAAAGGCTCCCTTGAGCCAACAAGCTCAGCTGGGGTGCACCTGTGTGCCTGTGGAGTGGTACTGTGACCTGTGAAGACTTGGGCAGCATTTCAGCAACCCCAGACGACTTTCCTCTGCTTTCTACTACTTCTGCTCTCTACTGATGTTGGGCTAAACTCAGAAACATGTGTCTAGAGATAACAGCACTACCTGCACCAACTTTGGTGAAAAACTACAGCAACTTTGAAGTAAGCGTACTGCATTTACCAGAATGCAATGGGGTGAACTGTGCTGGGATGAGAGGCAGAGTGCCCCCTCCCCCCCCTTGTGTCTAAGAACATGTTAAACTGCTCTGTTACTAAGTGAAGGGAACGCTTAGAATGCTGGGACTGATAGGCTTGTGTGAATTTTTAAATATCTCAACATTAATATTTTATGCTGCCTAACTTAACAGGATGTAATACTAGGGGTATTTAAAACAGTTATTTCATCTGTAGTGGAGTGTAAATCTGGAAGGGCCTCATGGAATGGAATGTAAAGTTGAGCACATATCCTCACTTTATTTTCATATCTCCGTTCACTGTCACTAGCCAACCTTTGGTATAGATGAGTTTATGCACTATCCATAATGAGTCTGTACCTCTACAGGCTGCCCACATGCTTTTCAGCGAAGCTCCAGTGGATGTTCTCTTGGTAAATGCTCAGGGAAATGGGAATTATATTCTGTAATAACCTGTAGTAGTGTCCCTCGATCTGAGGAGATGTCCAGGGCCTATTTTAATATTGTCCTCCTCTGATATGCGTATTTACCAAGCTGTTGAGAAAAGACCAAGTCGTCTGGTGTTGGTTCATCTGATTATTAAAACAAAATCCACCACCACACAGACATGACCAGGATGCTCCAGTAAAAAGACAAAACTTTCAGTACATCCATATAATTCAACCTATTCCTTAAATTATGCCAACCAAACTGTTCATAGTAGTAAAACGTCCTTTGCATCAGGCAGAGTGCTTCCATGGTGGTTGCTAATGATTTGGGGCACAATGTAAACCTGTAAAACAATCAATAGAATCTACCTTCAAACAGACTGGAAAAAACATCAAATCCTTGTGAGCCCACCACTGTTGTGTTGCTGTTGCGTTCCTCCAGCAAAAATGTACCCATCTCAAATGATAGATTGTATAAGGTGTATTCATTTTCCGAACAAGGGGAGGTATAGGAAGAACAACATCAAAAGGGCCTGTCCTCCAGGTAATATGCTATAATCAACAAGCATTTGCAATGCAATAGGTTTGCAAGAGTTTAAGCTATTGGCATTGTAAATGACAATGCCTTTTATTTATGTTTTAAAAGTCAACACATAAATAAAAGGAATTGTCATTTACAATGCCAATAGCTCAAACTCTCGTAAATGCGAGACCTATTGCATTGCAAATGCTTGTTTATCTTCTCATTAACTTCAACCACACTCCCTTTTTAAAACAACTTCACAAATGCAACACTACCATCTAAATTATATACTGCTAAATTATTTATTTAAGGAAAAAACTGCGAATCTGACGCAACGTTACACCGGGGGCCGCGCTGAGAGCCACGTTGGGGTCGCGACTCCAAACTCAAAAGGAAAAAAAAAAAACACTTCCAATATTCAAAAATCGCCCCGGGGACCCCATCCCCCGGGACATTACCTCTTTCTTTTTTTAAAAAAAATAAATAAAATAAGGAAGAAGGGCCGCATGGCCCCCCTTCCCTTGTCCACTTTCGGCCCCGGGGACCCAATCCCCCGGGGCATGCCATCTAATTTAAAAAAAAAAAAAAAGAAATTATAAAGAGGGTGACCGCATGGCCCCCCTCCTGAGGCCATTATCAGCCCCGGTCCCAGCCGGCTCCCCGCCTCCTCTGGGGAGCCAGCATTGCTTTTGGACAAGGGGAGCTGCTAACATGCAGCTCCCCTTCTCCAAAAGCAATCTGCTTTGCTTCATGGAAGCGAGAGCAGGTTTTCTGCTCTCGCTTCCATGAAGCGAAGCACAAGTTTGCAATGACAGGGCGGGAGCACTGCTCCCGCACTGTCATTGCAAACTGCAATGTCCTGGGGTGGGCACACCGGGACATTGCTGGAGTGGGCCCTGGCAGTCCCCAGGGCCAAGGAGGGCTCCAGGAGGGGGGGCCACGCGGCCCCCCTCCCAACATTGACATAGCCCCGGGGAGGTGGTGGTCCCCAGGGCGGGGGTCCGTAACGGACCCCCATATTAACATAATTTGTGCACCGGGGAGGTGGCGGTCCCCAGGGCTCCAAGAGGGCTTCGTGCACCCCCACCACAGCACAAATAAAAAAAGCCCCAGGGAGGTGGCTGTCCCCAGGGCTGTGGGGGGCCTCAGAAGGGACCCCGCATAAATATAGACATTTACCCCTGGGACCTGGCCCACCCGGGGGCTCATTAAAATGAAGCACAGGAGACCGCGCTTCATTTTTTTTAATTTTCTCGGGGGGATTCGCGCATCCAGGGCGACTTCCTCCGAATTATTTTTTTTAAACGCTTTTTAAGGCCCTGTGGGACCCCCTGACCACACATAGGGGGTCAGGGTGTTAATACCCTGCCCCCGTTCCTTCTTTTAAAACATTTATTTCACTTTTTCCTCGTAACTCGGTTACCGAGTCACAAGATGGCTGCCAACACATTCTGGTTTGGAGTGTTGGCAGCCAATCAGAATGAAGCTCGCGCTCGGGAGGAGTCGCGAATCCTCCTCGGCTCTCAGATATTGATATTTTTATTTTTGGAATTTCTCAGGAACTACTGAACGATTTACACCATTTAAAAAAAAAAGTCGCTTTCTGAACCAAGAGCTACCTTTTTGCCAAATTTGGTGTAATTACGTTCAGCAGTTCAGGCTGTAACCGTGTCTATGGAAATTAACATGGGGAAAACGTGTTTTTTTGGACCCCCATTTTTTCATGGCCCCACTTGACGAATCACCCCGAAACTTTCAAGACAGGAGCTGACCTGAGTGAACCATTAGTTTTGAAAAGTTGGCGAAGATTTGTCAAATGGCGCCAAAGATATTGGCAAAAGAATAAATGCTTTTTGAATAGAAACAACGTCCTAACTATAACTACCTACTGGCGACCGCCAGTAGGTAATATATATATATATGTATATATATATATTCACTGAAAAAACCATAGGTTTCAGAGATGTTATAGTTAGTTGGACATTTCACTCGTATAAAACCATAGAAATTCCCCTGTTATAGTTAGTTCAGCTAAGTATAACTCGCGCCCCCACAATGCACTGCTGATGACATCACATATTACATCATTCATGACATGGTCAGTGACATCACTGATGACATCACTGATGACATCTCAAATGACATCACTGATGACATCACTGATGACATCATCCACGTGAAAATCTGATGCACCTCCTCACACTCTAATATAACCTTTGATACACCCACTGTAAAATACAGACTACCATTTTCGAAACCATCGACACACCAATACCAGTTACTACATACGCACTCACTGATTCCTAGGTCTACACACACATCCACTCATTTACCCATACAATCACTCATACATACAGTCACTCATCAATACAACACTATCATATGCACTCATACACCTATACAGACACTCACACACCGCCACTCACCCATGGAGTTACTCACACACCTAGTCAGTCATGCAAAGAATCAATCACACTCCCATTTCCTCAGCTATACAGTTATACACACACCACCTCACTTATTCAAACATATACTAACACATACTTACTCTCTTATACAATCACTGAGACAAGTACACACTCATCCATACAGCCACTCTCACAATCACTGACTCTCACATATAGTCATTTATATACTCCAACTCTCACATACACTGCCTTTTACATATGTAGTTACTTGGACATGTACCACTGAGACATCCAATCTCTCACCAACACACCCATACACACACTCACCCGCCCATACAGCTGTTTGCACATGCAATCTTGAACCCATACATCCAGTGAATCAACCACTCACACATCTATGCACAGAGTCACACACCTTCCACCCACCCACACACACACTCAGTCTCCCATACAAATACTCAGGCAACCAATCAATAACCCATATAGACACTCATGTAGCTACTGACCAACACATGCAGCAGCTTACACAACAGACATACTGATGCACACATTCAGACAGTTTAGTCACTAACGCATGTATTCAGTAAGACACATTTAATCACTCACTTATACAGTCAGTCACACACCTACTAAATCCTTCATCCACACTTATACACCCACGCATTCTTCAATACACCTTGGCATATATATAAGACATATTTAAACTTTACAGAAACACACAGTCACTGGATGATGTCATCAGTGATGTCATCAGTGATGTCATTTGAGATGTCATCAGTGATGTCATCAGTGATGTCACTGACCATGTCATGAATGATGTAATATGTGACGTCATCAGCAGTGCATTGCGGGGGCACGAGTTAAACTTAGCTGAACTAACTATAACGGGGGAATTTCTATGGTTTTATACGAGTGAAATGTCCAACTAACTATAACATCCCTGAAACCTATGTTTTTTCAGTGAATTTCTAAGGTTTTTAAATGCTAATTTCTAACTATAACGTGCCTGAAACCTATGGTTTTTTCAGTGAATTTCAAAGGTTTTTAAATGCTAATTTCTATCTATAACATAGCAGTCGCGTTTGCAGAGTGGTGGAGAAAGGTGAGCGTGGCCTTCAAACACCTTTTAGCAATCCCACTGTGTGGGATTTAGCGGACGGAACAGGAGGGATAGTTAGCCCCCAACGTCAACCTTGGTGGCCAACTACCCCTTTTATTACCTCCAGTAAATCCCACACAGCAGAATCGCTAACTTGTTATATCAGGCCCCAACCCCTCCGTGCAGCACTCTGCAAACGCACCCGCTGGTGCGTTCTACGTTGGGGGATTAAGTCCCCTCCAATCCTGAGGGTCCCTGGGGGCCAACTAGCCCACCATGTACCTTCAATTTGCGCCACAGAGCTGTGGTGCAGAGAGGTGGTCTGAGGCCACGCCCCTTTTTACACCTCTCTGCAACGCAGCTCTGTTGCACAAACTGAAGGTACCTGGTGGGATAATTGGCCCCCAGGGACCCTCAGGATTGAAGGGGACTTAATCCCCCAAGTTACTAAGCGCCAGGGGGCTCATTTACACACTTGCCATATCAGGCCCCGCCCCCTCCCTGCACCACTGTGCAAACGCGCCCCCTGGTGCGTTGTAAGTGGAGAATTAGTTCCCCTTCAATCCTGAGAGTCCCTGGGGGCCAACTAGCCCACCATGTACCTTCAATTTGCGCCACAGAGCTGCGTTGCAGAGAGGTGGTCTGAGGCCACGCCCCTTTTTACACCTCTCTGCAACGTAGCTCTGTGGTGCAAACTGAAGGTACCTGGTGGGCTAGTTGGCCCCCAGGGACCCTCAGGATTCAAGGGGACTTAATCCCCCAAGTTACAACGTGCCAGGGGGCCCATTTGCACACTTGACATATCAGGCCCCGCCCCCTCCCTTCACCACTGTGCAAACGCGCCCCGTGGCACGTTTTAAGTTGGGGGATTAAGTCCCCTTGAATCCTGAGGGTCCCTGGGGTCCAACTAGCCCACCAGGTACCTCCAGTAAGCGCCACAGAGCTGCGTTGCAGAGAGGTGTTCAAAGGGGCGTGGCCTCGGACCACCTCTCTGCTAGGCAGCCCTGTGGCGCATACTGGAGGTACCTGGTGGGCTAGTTGGCCCCCAGGGACCCCCAGTATTGAAGGGGAATTAATTCCCCAACTTAAAACGCGCCACAGGGCGCGTTTGCAGAGTGTTGCTGGGAGGGGGCGGGGCCTCGGCACGATGCCGGTCTTTTTTTATTTCTTTTTTTTAGAAGGGGGGGTTGTGTGGCCCCCCTTCTTTTTCCTTTTTTTGGGCCCTGGGGATCCCATCCCCCAGGGCCTGACCCCCTTTTTTTTTTTAAATAAAAAAATCTGAACGGGAAGAGGGCCGCGTGGGCCCCCCCTCCCGTGGCCAATTCCGGCTCCGGGGACCCCATCCCCCGGGGCATGGCCACATATATGTATGTTTTTTAAGGAGGGGGGCTGCGTGGCCCCCCTCCTGAGGCCTCTATTGGCCCCGGGGACCCCATCCCCCGTGGCCGGCCTTTTTTTTTTTTATTTCTTATTTTTGGTGGGGGGGAGGAGGGCCGCGTGGCCCCCCTCCCGGGCCACTTCTAGCCCCGGGGACCCCATCCCCCGGGGCAGGCCATATCCATTGGGGACCGTGGGGGGAGCCCCAATGCCCCCACGGTCCCGCCGGCTCCCCGCGTCCTGCAGGAGCCGGCATTGCTTTTCCGCATGGGGAGCTGCTGACATGCAGCGCCCCGTGTGGAAAAGCAATCTGCTTTGCATTTTGGAAGCAAGAGCAGGTTTCCCTGCTCTCGCTTCCAAAATCCAAAGCAAGTTTGGGCACCCCGGGACACTGCAGGAGCCGGCCCTGGGGGGTGGCGGTACCCAGGGCCATCACGGGCTCCAGGAGGGGGGCCGCGCGGCCCCCCTCGCTTCAGTTTCAAAGCCCCGGGGAGGTGGTGGTCCCCGGGGCTCGGGGTCCGTAACGGACCCCCAAATTTACATACTTAGTGCCCCGGGAGGTGGCAGTCCCCGGGCGTTGTGGGGGCTCGAGCCCCCCACACAGGTTCTTTTTTTAAAAGAAGCCCGGGGGTGGCGGTCCCCGGGGCTGCGGGGAGCCGTGTGCCCCGGCAAATATTTAAAGAAAGCCCCAGGGGGTGGTGGTCCCCGGGGCTGCGGGGCCCCCTGGGCCCCCACAATTACAATATAGCATGCCCCCGGGACTTGGCCCACCCGGGGCTAAATATTATCGAAGGGCGGGAGCCCGCGCTTCGTTTTTTTAATTTTCACGGCAGGATTCGCGGATCCTCCGCGAATTTTGCCAATTTTAAAAAAAAGTTGGCCCTGAGCAGGCCTAGGGGGTCAGGGTGTTTCTACCCTGCCCCCTTTTCTTTTTTTCCACCTTTGTTTTTCTGTTTTCTTGTGACTCGGTTCTACCGAGTCACAAGATGGCTGCCAACACTTCCTGGTTCGGAGTGTTGACAGCCAATTAGAATAAAGCTCGTGGTCGGGAGGGTCCGCGGATCCACCGCGCCTCTAGATATCGAAACGTTTATTTTTTGATTTTCTCAGCAACTACTGAACGAATTTACACCATTTTAAAAAAAGGGCTCTTTCTGAACCAAGGGCTACCTTTTTGCCAAATTTGGTGTAATTCCGTTCAGCAGTTCGAGCTGTAGCCGTGTCTAAAGTTTCCTATGGGAAATTGATTTTCCGGCCTCTTTTTTTTTTTATTTCTCAGGAACTACTGAACAGATTTACACCATTTAACAAAAAGGGCTCTTTCTGAACCAAGGGCTACCTTTTTGCCAAATTTGGTGTAATTCCGTTCAGCAGTTCGAGCTGTAGCCGTGTCTAAAGTTTCCTATGGAAAATAACATGGAGAAAACACGTTTTGGGACCCCCCTTTTTTCTCGGCCCTCCGCTTGGTGAATCACCCCGAAACTTTCAAGACAGGAGCTGACCGGAGCGCCCCACTAGTTTTGAAAATTTTGCGAACATTCGTCATCCGGCACCAAAGTTATTGGGAAAAGAATAAACGCTTTTCCTATGGAAACTAGGTCCTAACTATAACTATCTACTGGCGACCGCCAGTAGATAATATGTGTATATATATATATATATATATATATATATATATATATATATATATATCCAACACAGTGTCCACCAAGTATGTGCCGAACTCGCAAGCAGGTGCCTCCGATCGTCAGGGTGGACTCACGCAAACATGAACAGTAAGTTTCAAAGAAAAAGGCTCGGAGCACTCACAGGCAGTTCATTCCTTTTATTTGAGCAGACGCATTTCGGCGAGTAGCCTTTTTCAATGCTCTCATAAAATGTGCTCAGTCACGTTGATTTCCTTTTATATTTCAAAAAATCACATGCGGTGTTCCTATTGGGTGGTTAAAATCTGGCAAAGGAAAGAGGACTGTTAGTATCATAGTCTCAATACTTGATTTTCAGCTGCCATATTTGCACGGTAATTTACACTGATAATCCAGATCTTCAAAACATCCCAAATATTCAATCATATTCTTCTATGCAGATAGGCACATCCAATTGCGTCCCCCATCCGTATGTGTGTCCCAGTGGGCTGCCATAAACCCCCAGCATCCCATTAGTATACCTGGGATTCCTCCCTTGCCTTGCCAGCATGTATCATAGTCATTGTACCTCCTCGCAGCGGGTGCCGGCCCAATGACCTCAATCCCAAAATTGTATAATTTGCGATCCTTATATGCTGCCAAGTGCCTCTTTTGTTCCAAATGCTGGCGGTTCAGGCACTAACTATTTAATGTCCAACACAGTGTCTACCAAGTATGTGCAGAACTCGCAGGTGGGTGCCTCCGATCGTGAGGGTGGACTCACGCAAACATGAACAGTAAGTTTCAAAGAAACGTGCTCTGAGCACTCACGGGCAGTTCATTCCTTTTATTTGAGCAATCTATCAATGCAATGCAAAAACATTGGCACCTGGTATCAAAAGACCCAGATATCTGTAAAATCCCTGGGAATCACTCTGGACCCAAACCTAAACATGGTCAAGAACACTGCATAAAGCGCATTCTTCAACCTAAAACTACACAACAAAATAAAACCCTTCATCCCTCCCAATGACCTCAATCAGGCCACACAATCCCTGGTTCTGTCCAGACTGGACTACGGGAATGCAACCCTCACAGGCACGGCAAAATCCCACTTAGCTCCCCTCAGATCTACTCTAAATGCAGCTGCCAGGATGATCACCGGAGTAAAGAAATACGACCACATCTCTCCCTCTCTTAGAGAGCTAAATTGGCTCCCAATTGAAATGCGTTCCAACTTCAATACTGCTTGTCTCACACACAAAGCACTTCACACTGGTAAACCTGCCTACTTGGCTTCCAAACTTAATAAGGCAGGCCAGACAAGGAATCTCAGGAGTACTAACACTCTACTTCTCATTCCCCCGAAAACTCGCAAACAAAAAACCTTATCACGCTCCTTCTCTGGAAATGCGCCAAAAATTTGGAACTCCATCCCAGTCCACATCAGGACTAACCCCTCCTTCATAAACTTCAAAATTCAGCTCAAAGACCTCTTCCTCAAATGAACCCATTCGAATAGATAGCTGTCGCCTAAAGAGACAGAATCCCTCTGTCACAGGAATCTTGCCCAGCACAGAATATAGAAGCTTCAATAAGAAGGCATCTACATCACCCGCCTTTTAACTCTCTCCTTGCCCCCCCACCCTGAAAAGGATTCGACACGAGACAATGCTGTTTATTGATATACTTTGTGCTCCATTGCATCATGATAAATGTTGTAAAGCGCTCCGATACCTTCGGGTCTGGCCAGCGCTATATAAAACTCTTAAATAAATAAATAAATAATAAATATAGGAGATCTGTTGGGTCAACGACCACTAGTCACATGCAGAAAAACTAAATCTCTGAAAGACAAAATAGTTCAAAGTCATCTACAAGAGAAATTAAAAAAGAGTTGGCTAGATGAAGGTCGTAATGCAACAATTACAAGGCGTGCAAGATAGGAATCAACAAGAAACATCTAGTGGATAAAGAAGGGAAAACGATCCACATTCCACATAAAATCACTTGCAAAACAACATACGTAATCTATGTGATAGAATGCACCTGTGGATTAAAATACATAGGAAGCACAACATGTATGTTGAAAAAAAGAATACTTGAACATATAAAAGCGGTCAAAAATAAAGATGTGAATTATGCTACAGTCAAGCATTTGATTCAATATCAGAACAGCGATTGGAAAGCGATGAGATTCTTCGGGCTAGATACAGTCCAACAGAACGAACGTGGGGGAGATAGAACCAAAAGATTAAGACAACTCAAATCTCGCTACATCGTAAGACTCAGGACAAAGACACCGACAGGTCTAAATAATGATGAGCAGCTTTATGTACATTTATGAAACAAAATATCTACATAATAAGACAGGCTTGAAGAGGACATAAACCGCTAAATAAATACTATTATAGAGTTCATCAAAAATGGTACTATACCAATAAGTGATGAATGACTAGCATGTAACAAATGTTTTTGTTAAAAGTAGTGTACTAAATACTGAATTTGGTGTAAATATTATACCAATAATAGATTAATAATTGGTATCAATGATCACATGATCAGCAAATTATAGAATAGGAATGAAAATGGTGTATAGATGAACCCTGAATACTAATTGTTATTTATAATAAGCGGAATACCTCAATATCTAAACAGCAATGCTGTATAAACAAAATGGCACAATTTGATAATATATACTATGATATATGTGAAAGTTAAATATGGCAACTACAACTCCCATCATGCCTCATAATGGGCGGATGAAGGGTGAAGTATAAAAAGATTGTGAAGAAAGACTCACCTACTGTGACAAAGACCCTGTCAGGTCGAAACGCGTTGGTGGAGTAGTGGTGTTCCCAATAAAAGAGGAATTACTAATGATTTATTGAGTGCAGTGTTCCTTTGCAATTAAATGAACTTTGGGCTCTAAGGTTAAGCCCCACGCCGGCACCCGCAGTGGAGTACGCTAAGTCTGAACCTGGTTGGTTATAGTTCTTCACAAAACATTCTGAAAAATAAATGTTTTCACCTCAGCTCCTGGAAAGTTTCGGGGTGATCCGCCAAACGGGGGCCAAGACAAAGGGGGTCCCAAAACGCATTTTCACCAATCATTTTTCCATAGGAACTTTAGGCACAGCTACAGCCCAAATGGTTGAGCATATTTACACCACATTTGGCAGAAATCTAGATCTTGGTCCAAAAAGAGTGCTTTTTGTGATTTGGTGTAAATTCGTTCTGTTGTTTTTGAGTAATTAATGCTCAAAAACTGTGTATATTCACACCCCTGCAGAGGATCCACTGGGCGGACACATCTCATGGTGAGATCCAATTGGTTGCCACCACATCAACAATGATGTGGCAGCAGTCACCTTAGGACTTGGGCCACAGTCCTGAGTCCCAACAAAAATGGATAAAAATACATAAGGGGCAGGGTAGGGATGGTGGTGGGTTCCCAGAGGGACCCCGCCTAGGGCCGAAAATACTTTAAAAAAAATAAAATTGCACCAAATTTGTGCCTTTCCCAAAAATACCCTGTGGGATGGGCCAGGGCCCGGGGGAGGGGTGGCCCATATATTACATTTAAGAGGAGAAGGGCACCCTCCTCAAGCCTCTAAGAGGCACCGGGAACCCCCATCTCCAGGACCGCTGTCTTATTAAATGGGAGAGGGGCAGGCTGCACCCCTCCTCGAACATAAAAAGGCCTCAGCGACCCCATCCCCTGGGGCTGTTATTTTAATGAAAGGGAGGACAACTGTGTGGCCCCATTCCCCGTGCCTGAAGAGGCCCTGGGGAGCCCATTCCCGGGGCCATGAACTATGAACTGGGAAGGGTTGACCCCTCCCTGAGGCTCAGGGACACTATCCTGGGTTCCCTAACCCCTGGAACATAGTTGATTTCCCTGCCCGTGGGCACGGGAAAGAGTAATGGTCTCCCATTCTCCCAGCACAAAGCTGCTCTTGCCATGTGGGAAAACAAAACGTTTTCCTGCCTGCGCTCTCAGGCAGGGAAAAAACATAGAATTGCTCCCACCAAGCAAGGCCAAAATGAAATTGCTCCCACAGGGTGGGAGCAATGTTGGCTCCTGCTGCACCCATGATGGGTGCAAGCAGGGGAGCCGGCAGGTCTGCGGGGTCCTGGAACCCCCCCCCTGCAGCCATTAATGAGGGAGAGGCTTTAGGGTGCCCCGGGTGGACACCGGGCTACCCCACTTAATAAAAAAAAAGAGGTGACCGGCTCCTGCAGGAGCAGTGAACCAGTGGGCCCCTGGGGGCACTGGGGCTTCCTCCATGATACTCAACAGTAATAATGGTCTGGGGTGCCATGGGTGGGCACCAAGGCACCCCTCAAATGAAAACTAAATACCGGCTCCTGCGCGGCATGGTGGACGCTTGCAGAGAGCTAGCAGGGCCGTGGTGGTCATGGGGCTCCTCCTGCGGCTCACTATAAAAACAAAAAAAAAAGTGAGTGTTCCGGATGGGAAGGGGACACCCATAAAAATGAAAAAAAGACAAATGAGAATAATAAATGAGTGACCACAGCCGCTCATTTATTATTCACTGCTCCCTCAAGGAGGGCCCTGTTACGCCCTGTGAAGGCTATTTGCATATTTTTTGTTTTTGGTGATGACCCTAGAAGGGGCACCACCAATTATTTTGTTAATCTTATTGGGGCTTCAAGGAGGCCTGCAGCCCCCCCAGCAACACTAGATAAAAACAGTAGGTGTCCTGGGTCATTGAAACTATGACCCCATGAGAACTTAGCATATTGTTTTAAGCATTTCCAAAGCTGGAGCTTTTGCTCTACTAATGGGAGTTCAGCATCCTCCAGGGGCTGGTAAATATGGGGCCCAGAGATGACACACCTTGGGACTCCTCAAATATCTTTGAGTTGCAGTATCAGTTGGATGTGATGATTGCTAGACCTACTTTCATAGAAGAAGAGTGACAGAGGAGTGTCTGTGCTTTAAAGAATGCTATTAGGCTTTCTAGATGGCTATCTAATTCTCATTTATCAGGACATTACTACTACTAATAAAAATAATACTTTATTGTTTATGGTTAGGCTTTCCTGTTTTCAGTTTCTATTTTTGGTAAATTCTGGTGGGGTTTTTTCAGTGTTTTCAATATCTTAAAAAAACAGTGGTTATCAGTGGTTACACATTTTCGCGCCAATAAAAACAATAGAAAGAGTGTTTTTCCGGTGTTTATGGAATGTTTTGCTTTTAATTATTGCTTGCTTTCTGCACTGATAGTGCATGCGTATAGACAGAGTATGTACAGGGTATATGAGGTCCAAATACTTTTTTACAATTCAAACTTATTGTAGTACACCATACAATACTTCTTTAGTGAGTCTGTGGTCATGCGCGCTCGCTCTTTCCTTCCTATGCACACTTTTATCTGTGAAAAGGCCCTCTCAACATTGGCACTTGAGGCGGGCATTGCCAAAACAGACAGTACACAATTTGCTAACTCTGGCCAATGACATAGCTTTCCATGCCAGTACTGATGCACATGAAGATTGTGATTCTCTAGGACATGTTCTGCAACATATGCGTTGAATTGGGCGCATATGCCCTCAGTTATTGAAGCAGTCAAAAATGAGGCAGTACTTTTCAAAGTCTGGAGAAAATTCAGAAGGGATCTAGAACTTGTGCAGACTACCTCAGTGAGGCTTCATTAACTTCAAATGCCATGGGTGGGGAAGGGACATTTCTATGCATCATTGCAAGCCATTTCCCATAGACTGTAAAATAACATTTCCTGAATTGCTCCTCAACATTCCTTTGCTTACCAAGTGGCAAGAATTCTAACATGCAGCATGTTGCAGTGCTAAAGTCACTAAAAGTGTTACCCAGCCTACTCTCAAGGAGATGTTTCAGATCTACACCAATTACGCTGAACACTTGGTAGACAAGGGTGTTTTCAGACTCTAGTATTTTGATTATGTCGACTACATCAGTCATGTATTCCTGTAAAAACCTAAGCATGCAGTAGACTGTACTTTTTTCACATCACTATCAATATGTGACCAAAGGTCATCACATTTCTTGCCTTTGGCATCATTACTAAGCAAAAATTCTGTAAACGGTCGCCACATGGATAATATAGCATTCACAGCCTCTAGGACTGAGAACCTCCGGCTAAATGACAGTTAAGATGACTCTTCCTTTGATGCCACACAAATCACAAAATGAGAAATACTTGCATTTAATTCCTGGGCATAATGAAACAGTGCACCAGAATGGACTACAAAGTCAATAGCATTCTTCATAAACTCTGAAGATTGTAAACATGCGTTCAGCATACCATCTAGCAAGTGCTAAGGATCTCTTACAGGGGAGCACTTCAGCTCAGGTATCGATTTTGAGAGGTCATCACACAACTTTTTCATATACGTAGCTGAATTACTGCAAATACAAACAGTATCACTCCAATCTATTGAACTTGGTTGGAACTTTTTTGCCGCAGCATTCCAAGTGACACTGCGTTCCATGTGTACCAAACATCTGGTGTCATGTTTTCACCACTATCTCAGATGCTTGGTGACAACACTCTTTTCACATATACCTGTCACTACACCTTGCATTGAATGTTTAAAGCCTGGAGTGTTTGGCAATTCACCTACTATCAATACTGACTCGCTAGAAAAGGGGGCTGATGTATCAAAGGATTTCACCCATTCTCGGTCCGTGGGTAAATGTGATGGTATATATTGGGAAAGATTCTTATGAAACCAGCCATTTTACCTATCAGTGAAATCAAATGTAGCCAAAATATCAAATATGATTTTGATATTTTCTGATTCTCTACAGTTTATAAAATAACTAAATAAGACCTAAAGCATGCTTCTAAACACTGCATCTTTAGACCAAAGACCACAAAACTGAAAAAAGCAGAAGAAACAATATTTTAGTGACATCCCTAAACAACAAAACTCGAGCAGAATAATGTTAGCCCAGTCTTTCTCGCTGCTACCTTGTATAACAAAGTTACATTGTATTGGCCCCTTCAGGAAGAAAAAAAACTGAATCTTTCATTCATCTTTTCCTTTCTTTGAATGGCACTTGGTTTGTGGTTGTGAAGGTGTTTTTTCAGTGTTTATATGTATACACTGGTGATGGCTATTTTCCTTTTGGTGGGGTTTTATCAGTTATTATAGGTTTAAACCTAAAACCAGACAGCCTATTTATAGTTATTTAAAATCTTCACAATATAAAACAGCAAGTACAAATAGGCATGGCCGAATTCTTGAAAGTAACACAGAGTAAAATTCTAACATTTAAAACAATGGCACATTTTCGATGATAAAAGCACATACTGTGGTTACTGCTTTGGTCAACTACATATATACATGAAGTTTACGTGTTTATGACTTTGGAAGAAGGCACAGAGAATAGGTAAAGTGCAAGTTCAGTGATGCAGCAGACCTAGTTTAGCACATTGTTCAATTATAGATAAGAGCAGCAGCACAAAATTTCAATAAAGTGCAGGTGCTTTAAAACAACAGATTTTGCAGAAATCAGCTATAAAGGAAACAAGCTAAGAATGCACTTGATCAGAATTGTTACCACATTAGTTAATTGTTAGATGGAAATAGCAATCTGGAATACAACAATAAGTTGTAAGTCATACACCAAGGTTTATGGAGATTTATTCAACCTTCTGTAACTTGGTTAACGGAGTTCAGAGGAAGCACCACATTCGGAGCCCCATTTCGTTTTCTAACACTAGTACCGCAAGAGGCCCATTGACGTACTTTTCATAATTTTGATACTAGGTTGACCGATCTCCACAGGACCAGTAAGTCTCAGAAAGGCCTCTGCTGCTAAGCATAAGGGACAAAACACATCAGTTTTTTGTGTAATAAGTCTATTGAATCCATCAAACAATTAAGCTTGTGGTCTAAAGGAGGGGTGGTTAGCTACATCAATCACATCTTTAGCACAGAACAGGAATGTAATTATTAATAAACATTATTTTAAAGCACATCCAACTTAATTGTTTTATATATAGGATTTATCTCAATCGTCAAGGATCTTAATATTTCACAATAAATGATGGAAATAAAGTAAACCCATATAAGGGATACAGTAATAATGATATAAGGTACTGACCAAGAGGATTATTGTTCTCCAAGGATCTTTAAAGTTGAGCTTTCAAGAATCAATATTCTTTCTTGTTCTTCAGACAGCTGCTAATTTAAATACAAAAAACTATGTTCACAAAAGTACATTTGCAAGGAGCTAAGGCTTAGTTCAAATCAAGTAAAGAAATTAATGAAAGACAAGATTTCATAAACAAATTTGGTAATTTTGTTTACGAAATGATGAAATTTAGTTTACGTACTGGTGATGTACTACTAGAGGCCCGCAGTGCTTAATTTGTAAAAAATGAAGTGACATGGCCCTTCTCGGAAGGTCATTGCAGCCTGCACCACCCATACCCTGCCAGCGCTGCTAATGGCAGGACCAGCATAACACCTAACCATTGCACTCCTACAAGTGTGACAATTCAGACTATTTCAGGACATACAGAGCTATAACAATTGCATCGAAGGCTAGAATTACTCATTTTCAATGTATATTGACTCAATAAACACGGTTGTTGTGCTCATCTCAAAATTAAGAAAAGACAGCGCCACCATGTGATGGACTGTCACTAGAGCTGGTGCTGAGCACTGGAAACCACCGGCACAAATTAAGCACTGCTAGAGGGATTTGGAATTGGATTTTAGTGGTGTCTTCATTTTATTTTCCCAAGATAACTTATTTAATGTAGGTATCTACTCTGACAGTACATCAATAGCATGTAGAGACAGTTTTTTCAATGGCTTTGACAGTTCTATCTATCTGCAAAATTAGAAAAGTGCAAACTTGGTCTGCAGCAATTGCAGTTTCTGGAGTATTGAATCACTCCAGGGAAAGTACACGTTATTTATTATTTGATGTATTTATGAGAATTTCATGTATTTATGAGCATACCCAGGACTGTAAAGGATATCCTGCTATGACTTCCTGTATCCCCTAGACATTTATTATAAGATATGCAATGCTAGTAACACCTTCGAAAAGATGAACTTGGAATTATGAGTCTTTTTTGCAGGGAGAGCAGGAGAAATAGTCATCTCAATAATTTACGACAGCCTGTCTTACAACAACCAAATAGCCTCAAAAGGCCTTTTTTGGGCTGTTTCATTTTTGCAGTTGGGGGAGTGTGTGTGTGTGTGTAAGTAAAATCTTTATTGTGTCAATTAATAAAAATTGGTACAATATACAGCACAGTTAGCACCGAGCCCTAAGAGCGGGTATTAAGTAACAGTGTTAATATGAAAATAAAAAATATTAAACATAACTAAATAATACTATTTATACGTTTTAAGTTAAAAGGGCAAGCAAAAGTCATTGTGGTACCCTAATTTCTAGACGCTTCATTCCGTTGTACAGAATATCTACAAACTTGCTGAATCTCGCAAGGCCCGTTGGCCTGCTGCTGTAAGAGCAGCAGCTCAAGGCCTCTTTGCAGGATGCGATTCTGTGATTTAAAAACATTGGTCTCAGTAAAGTGCAGGGTGCAGTTAGGAATACAGGGCAGCAGCATAAAAGGTGGAGCATGGTTTCTCTTCCATAGTCGCAGAACCTGCAAGGTGTTGGCCCAGGACCATTTTGCCAGTTAGATCGGTATTCAAATATTGGTAAGACCATTAGTCTGGCTCGTAGTATGTGATGTCTGCAATCCATGTTTAATGCCTGTTTAAGGTAGAGCCACATCTTTGGTGATGTGCAGGCAGTAGTGCAGTAATGGATGCTTGTGATGTTGCAAATCTTTCCCAAGTCGAAATTCGTAGATACACCTGCCACCTGTTTTTTTAGGATCAGTTTAACAGAATGTTAGGAGTTAATTGTAGTTAGCATTCCAGGTTGATCTGAAGTGCATTGGTCGAAATGGTTACGTATTTTGCCTGGGGATTACTAGAGGCCCTGAGTAGCACAGCACGTGCGTTCTTTAGGGTTCCTGGGTTTAATGCGACTAGAGAGTAGTAGTATTTGATGAGTGATGCCATGCATTCCAGGTCTTGCCTGTTCAAGCCAAATTCCAGTGGGGGTAACGATTGTTGCGTGTAGTTAGGCAACTTGAAGATTCTTCTGTAGGCTTTACATTGGAGTTTATCTAGAGTGATGGAAATCTTTCCTGGGAAAGATTGGTGCCCATAGGTGATGGATGGCAGTAACTTTGCCATGGTTACTTTTTAAGATTGCTTCAGTTGAGGGGCTCTGGAGACGGTTATATAATTTGCATAGTGCAAATGTGGCCGCTGCTGCTTTCTTTCCCAAGTATAGTAAATGTGTGATGGCTTTGCCATTTTCTGCAAACCATAGGCCTAAGTAGTTATATTTGGGCTTGTTTTTAATTGTTAGGTGTCTGAGTTTCCATGCCTGCTTACCAAAGATCATGACCTTGGTTTTCAAGGCATTTGCTGTAATTTTGCCTCTTTGATTATATAGGTGCAACTGGTCCAGTGCACGTTGCATGCCAATTTTAGGGCCTAATTCCGAGTTTGGCGGTCCGTGGACCGCCAAGCCTGGGGGTCACATCGGTGTGAGAGCTGATGCTGTGTGGTACAGATCTAGCTTTTGTGATTGCTTTGCCAAGGTCTGCAATGTAGCTATTGAATAGAATAGGGGTCAAAACACAGCTGTGTTTAAGAGACCTCTTGTTGTTGGTATTTGTGATGTTACCACGTTTCCGTTCCCTAGTTTGATCCACACCCATGAGTTGGAATAAAGAGAGATGGTCGCAGTTGGGGGGAGTGTTGCTACACATATGTGATGATAGATGATAGAAAAATGCATTCAGGTGGTTACTAATCAAGAAAACTACATATGACTTTGTGTAATTGCACTTTAATAAGTTGCTGCATTTAGTTTGGAGGAAACTAGTGGTCCTTTGAGAGAGTATCAACCTTAAATATTAAAAGGGAGCAATTGCAGTTAATTGCAGGCTGTTCTAGAAGCTAAAATACAATAGCTTTGGTTAAAAGAAGGATTCATTAGCCCAAATTGATAGAAGGCATTGAAGCCTACAATTTAAATCCATGTTTATTTGGATTATTAAACAGTATGGCATCCATAGAATAAAAAATATCATTATTTTATTAATTTGGTTTCAAAATATTCTAAACTAAGATTATCTGTACTGTATTTATGTACACTAAAATATAGTAAGAATATATTGCAGGTAACCAATTAAAACTGTGCTTTTCTCACTATATTTGAAATTCAAGCCAAAACTGGTGACGGGTATCCCACTAAACAAAACATTCATAATGGTTTAGAAACTATTATGGATAATTGCATGACTGGAAAACAGATAAGTGGGAAACAAGCATGGACAAACCAGTTACAGAATCTAACATGGTGAATCACTTGATTTGAAATTAAAACAATGGCTGTGATGCACTCAAATATACAAATGTAACCTGTACATTCAAAATTGCAATACACAGATACAACCTTAGCTTGCAGTGTTGTAGCATGCCCTGCCCAAGCCTGTGGATTAATCTGAGGAAAAGCTAGATCACCGAAGGGTACTAGACACAACACGCACTGCTGGTGCACTAAAGCTTCCAAGTAAACAATATAAATCAAGAAATGTTTAAAATAATCAAATAATCAAACCATATAATGTTAGGAGGGCTCAAAACAGTAATTTTTCTCAAACAAAAGTGATTTAATTAGTTACTTGTAACAGGCTTGGTGTGTTCTTTACAAATGTTGCACCACACATGCAGATGACACGAAAATAACATTCTCATTAGAGGAAGGCATTCATGGCTGTAACATATGACCCAATGCATTTCGGGTGAAAGTAACTAACCCTTCATCAGGGGCAACTGTAAATAAAGAATCACTAATTACAAATAAGAGGTTACATCACAGGTTCAAACCCAGACAACACGCAGAAAGGAAAATCAGAAACGCAGCCATATTCTTACAAAATCATGAAACCAGCTGCCACGTCATTACATGCTGTGCACTGTGGTATGATGAAAGCATCACACACTGACGTGCCATGATAATGAAATTTAAATACAACTGTGCAAACAATCGATGAAAATCATTGTCCAATGTGACAGGGACCAATCGGCTCGATGAAGAATTAGAAAAGAAAAAGGACATCAAGTCCCAATGTCCAGGTGTTCTGAAATGGGACTTTTCAAACCAAACCGGCTGAGGTGCACAAATGCAAAAAGTTGTACAATGAAAAAGACTGTAAATACAAAGTGCAAGATATGGATAGGAATCTGTACCTCGAATATGCCATGAATAGCTCACAATGGCAAATCAGACAAATAGCGCTGTAGTGAATGTGGACCGGGTTTGGACGGAACACAAGTTAAACACACAAAGCTATGGAAACTGCAGTGATTCAGAAGTGCCAACACCCGGGGGACATGTCAAATGGAGAGCAAGTACATGGAAGATTCACCTTTTAGCCGTGGCCTCAAACTGAAAACTTGGTCTCCAACAAATTACTCTATGGGCCATATGTACAAAGAAGTGGCGGAGTGAGGCATTAGCCATCATGGCTTAACGCCTCACTCTGCCACTTCAGAAACGCAAGGCTGCACCATATTTACAAGAATATGGTGCAGCCTTGCGTTTCCCCCTGCTCTGGCACTAAGTTTAGCAGCTTAGCGCCAACACAGGCACCCTTGCACCATGGTGCAAGGGTGTCTACATGCAGGGGAAGATTGTTTATGTGTAGGAAGGTGTCCCTTCCTGCACATAAACAATCTTTAAATGTCTTTTTGTCACTTATATGTGTGCTGCTTAATGCAGCACACATGGAAGTTACAAAATGTAATTTTTTTTTTAAGTTTGTTTATGTGCAGGAAGGGAGCCTAAAGGCCCATAGGAATGAATGGTAATGCATTCGCAAATTGCGATTACCAAATTGGTAATCGCAAATTGCGAATGCAAATCCAAGGGTGCCCAGGGGCCTAAGGCCCCCCTGATGCACCCACCAAAAAAAGGTAAGTGTGCACATGTGTGCGCTACATGGCACTTTGAAAAATGCATTTTTGTGCATTTTTCAAAGCATGCACAAATTACCATCAACTTTAAGTTGATGATAATTAGCGTTTTCTAAATGCACAGTTCGCAATTAGGAACGGCTACATGCATCGGCAAATAGGGATTCGCAAATTGCGATTCCCAAAATGCATTCACAATTTAGGTAATCGCAAAAAATTGCGATTACCTAAATTGCGAATTAAAAAAGGTACATGCATCTGAAAAGGCCTTTTTCTATTCGCAAATGGGCCGATTTGCGAACGGAAAAAGGCTTGATGCATGTGCCCCTTAGACATTACTAATTTTCCCTCCCAGAATGGTCGTCAACCCAATATGAGGCATGCACTCATTACATTTTTTATTTAAAAACTGCCAGCTGTCTGAGTATTTTGGCATCTTAGTTTTCTACAACAGTATTGTCTCCTTCATGGTACATAGAAATTCTTACGCACGCTCACAAACATTGATCATGGCGAATTCCACATCTTGCTCTCTACTTATGTCATTGAATGGACAACATTTTTGTACAGTATATATATTCTTTAGCCCAGCAAATGTAATCACCATTTATGCGCATGACATGATTTATGTCAATACAGATGTGTTTATCTAGATTTCTCACTAGGTGTTTCGGTTCTGTTATTGACCAAGCTGCACTGCGTCTCTTTGATCCTTGATGTCTTTTTCACTTTCATTGCGTAGCATGCACTCTGTGGTCATGGGCCTAGTCGTTTTCATGACATTGCCTTTCGACTTTTTAGTCCGTTGTTGATTTTGGTGCACGTTGTGCATACGTCGACACCACTTCTCGTTCCCTTCATAGCCACTCCCGAACACCCCCTCGGGGAATACCACTTCATTTTGGCATCGCGTTGGTGCAGGCAGCTTTGTAGTCTTGTTACCCTACAGGTACATCCTGCTTTCCTGAGTTTACACGCACTGAGCATCTTTGATTTGGCCAATTTACTTAGATTCACTTTTTTGGGACTTATAGAGTTATTTGTTGGAGACTGCGTTTTCAGTTTGCGGCCAAGGCTAAACGCTGAATCTTCCAGGTACTTGTTCTCCATTTGACACTTCAACCAGGTGTTGGTACTTCTGACTCATTGCAATTTCCATAGTATTGTGTGTTCAACCTTACCAACAGGGGTTCTATCCAATCCGGTCGGAATTCACTACAGCGCCTTTTGTCTGATTTGCGTCTTGTGCGCTATTCATGGCATATTCCAGGCACGGATTCCTAACAGTATCCTGCACTTTGTATTTAAAGCCTTTTTCATCGTACGGATTTTTGGGTTTGTGCACTTCAGCCGGTTTGTTTGATAATTCACATGTCAGGTCACCGAGAGTAGGGCATGTTGTGACTTGATGTTCTTTTTCTTTTCTCATTCTTCATCAAGCAGATTGGTCCACGTCTCATTGAACAATGATTTTCTTCAATTGTTTGCACAGATGTGTTCACATTTCTTTATTATGGCACATCAGTACATGATGTTTTGTCACACCGCAGTGCACAGCATGTCATGACTTGGCAACTGGTTTAATGATTTTGTAAGAATATGGGTGCATTTCTGGTTTTCCTTACTGCATGTTGTCTGGGTTTGATCCTGTGATGTAACCTCTTATGTGTAATTAGTGATTCTTTATTTCAGTTACCCCTGACGAAGGGTGACCTTCACCCGAAATGCATTGGGTCCTGTGTTACAGCCATGAATACTGTGGGAAAGTCCAGTAGACGGAAAATGAAGAGTCAGAGACGGCAGTTCTCTTGACGTGGTTTATTCCGTGAAGACACGTCTTATAAGTAGGGAGTATGCATCATGAATCAATTCCACCATTCACATCCCACCTCCCAACCTTCTCCTATTCAAAACATTACAACTCCAAAACGACGCGAGGCAGCCACGAGCTGTGACAAAGGATGCCACGCTCATGTCTGCACGCATCGACGCTCCCACACATACCTTCTTCTTTTGAGAATGTTAATTTCACGCTGTCTGCAAGTGTGATGCAACATTTGTAAACAACACGCCAAGCCTACAAGCAACTCATTAAATCACATTTGTTTAAGTGAAATTACTGTTTTGATCCTTCTTAACATTATATGGTTTGATCATTTTATTATTTTGAACATTTCTTGATTGATATTGTTTATTGGAAGCCTTAGGGCACCAGCAGTACGTGTTGTGTCTAGTACACTCCGTGACCTAACTTTGCCTCGGAATCACCAGATTTGACAGCTCAAGTTACACAGAGAGCGATACAAGTAATGATGAAATTATGGCTAAGGGAGATCACCTTGGAAACATTTCTCAACATTGAGGCAATAGAGAGGAGTGCAACACTGATATGGAGATCAAAAATATACAGTATTGTTCAATCCAGGGGAAGATCACAGCAGGTACACTTTGTATTAATTCATTTCGGCAGAGGACCGGCGTGAGGAAAAGGCTGACGGTGTCTCTTTGGAGTAAGTGTGACTACAAGAGCACATTCCCACTAAGGTCCCGGGTTTAGAGAATTACTAATGAACTCTTAAATTGAATCCCTCTCGGAAATCTCCAGAGAGTTGGACAATGGGATATTGTCCATCATGTTTGTGAATAAGGTAAACACCCGATTAGGGGTGAAGACCAATTAACTAGGGACCAACACCCTGACGAATGCCAGAGCGACCCGGTTGGGCGCGGTAAAAATTGGCAGAAACATGTTGGTATCTGCAGTAGGGATATAGGGGCTTTTACCTCCCCTGAATATCCCAGATCTTATGTTTTAATCCTACCAGGGGCTAACAGGAATAAAAATCCAGTGTTGCCCTCTAGGTAGTTTTAATCGTATATGTGTCTGCACTTCTTGGTCCCCTTTTTGAAGGGAATAGTCTTTCCTTTAAGTTGTGTGTCTCTTTATGTGGTTTGATTGTTCCTCTTTATTCACTCTATCCTCACCACTATTCTTCATTAAAATATTTCCTGCGCTCCATCCAGTGTGTTGGTCTGCACCTGGATGTATGATGCGGCCCTATGATGAAGCATGACACTGCAAAGTGTGTGAGGGCAGTATTAAGACATTCATTGTCTTTCCTCTCGTTTGTTTGTTGTCTCTGTTGAGGTGTGGTACATTATCCACACATTGGTGGTTGCATGAAGTACAGCACCTCTTTGCTCTCCACTGTGGGGAATGCATTTTACCTTTTTGTAGTCCTTCTCTGTTGAGTGTGATTTCTACACTTTGTATTAATCCCTCTTTCTTCTGAAATGTGCCACAAAACTTTTACAGAGAGTAAGTAATCACTGGCAAATTGGAAAGGTTTATGCTTAAGTTGATACATCCAGATAAAACTGTGCATGTACTCGCAAAGAATACAGCAAAAATATATGCCAACTACACCCTGGAGGGAGGCTGTGAAAATGTGTGAGAACTTTAGTCCCCTAACAGGCTACTCTTGATGCTGGCAGGAGTGATGAGGAGTTCTGCCAAACCTCCGACCAACAATAACTTCCCCAGGAGTTCGCCTGAGAGCTGATGTTGTCAAACAGGGGATAGTTGGTTGGGATAAGGAGAGAAAAAGATGGAGACTGTTAAGGCTTCGGTTTCTTTCTCAGTGTCTGCAAAGAAGACCCTTCTCAGGTCTGGAGTTGTTTTTTTCTGAGGTTGTTCACTAAAGGCTCTCAAAGTCACTTGATTAGAGAATGGCACAATAATTAGGTACAGCACTGTTTTTACACCTCAACCACAGTTAGCACCTCTCCTTAACACCAAAATACCTGTTACATACCTGTGTTAAATTAACCACAATGTAACCTAACATAATTTTGTACGCCACTCCAGTCTAGGCCACTCCAATGTACACCACTCCACTGTATGTTGCTGCTCTCTACATTAGTCCACGCTATGCTACTCCACTCTACTAAATGTTATTCCACTATATGCCACTCCATTCCACTCTACGCTATTCTCTATATACCACTCCACTCTACGCCACTCCACTCTTTGCTATTCCATTGTACACAAATCCACTCTATGCCACTCCACTGTATGGCTACCCCACTCTACCCCACTTCACTGTATGCCACTACACTCTATGCTACTCTACGCTATTCCACTCCACGCCACTCTACTGTATGCCACTCCACTCTACACCACTCTCTACCACTCCCCTCTGCAACACTATATACCACTACACTATACCACACTCTACAATACTGTACTGTACACCACTCCACTCTACTCCACTCTTTGCCAATCCAGAACTCTACGCTACTCCACTCTATGCCACTTCAAACCACACCACTCCCCTCTATGTTACTACACTGTAGGCCACTCCACCCACCTCCACTACACGCCACTCCACTTTACTCCCCTCTACGACCCTGTACTCCAGTCAATGATACTCTATGCCCCTCCACTCTACCACACAATACTCCACTCCACTCTACTCCACTGTACGACAATATACTCTATGACACTCCACTCAACAACTCTTTCCTCCAATGTACTACACATAACAACACTCCACTCGACAACACTAGACTGTACGATTTGAAATACATTTTTATGGAAAAATTTAAAACAAACATTGAAATTTTATAAAACAAACATGGTTATGGATAAGTTATAGTTAGGTAAACTTTATTTATTCATTCTATACAAACCCAACTTAAACTATACAAACATTAGAAATTCTAAAGGTATAGTTACAACTTAAATTTATAAATTTCGCACCACCAGTTATAACTTAACCTTATAGTTTACAGGGGCGTGGCCAAGCAAGATGGCCGTTGAGACGTGTTAGCGGAGAGCTCCCCAGCACTATGCCACAATCCTGCATTATCCTCCCTGATCCCAGTTGGCCGAACCCCATAGTCTACTGCTCATATCCTGGTCAGTGGGTGTGGTGAGGCTGCCCCCCCCCCCTATGACAGGCAATGATTGCGTGGTCTCCGCCACGTAGAAGCAGCCTGAAGCTGCCACCGGAAGGCCTAGTGCCTGACAAAGCCGGCAAGGTGCGGCCGAGGAATCGCCGGACCTGAAAACACATCTACTGCAGTAGCGGGCCACCCTGATGATCTTGGGGTGCCCCCTGTGCTGAGCCGGCGGCCAGAATGGGTCCCTGGGCCAGGGGTCCCTGTAGACACAAGTGCTGGCAGCCCGCTGAAGACACTGAAGACAGTGAGCCGGGCTGCCGATGGTCAAGTGTCTGGGACGAGCCGCAGGAGTATACCCTTGTGGGAAAGACTGCCTGGAAACTGTGGGCTCCCAGGGAAACAGTGCGGTGGCCCTTGTGGCAGGGGAAAGCCCTGCCTGCATGGCAGTGGGGCAACGGCACTTCCGAACTCTGTGTCAATGGAGGACCCAAACACGTGGATGGCTCCTGCAGCCGGAGCCATGGCTTGAGGACTAACACCCAGCAACGGACCGTCGGAGGCTGCAGCACTCCCGCCACCTCCCTCTTTGCCCCCAAGACTGTGAATTGAGTGGTGGGGTGCCACATAGAGCTACAGAAGTGGTTTGGTCCCCCAATTTCGGAAAGCACTGAGTCAGGCCTGAGAGGAGGTGAGAAAATCTGCAGGCGTGTGGGGGAAGACCCACATAGAGGACTGTGGGCCTCGGGGGTCACTGCTGGACTAGGAGGTACCACTTGGGCAAACTGGTACGCATTTGTGGATTGGGCCTAAGAGACGGGCTGCGGTCTGGAGCCAGAAGCCCCTGTGAGTGAATGCGAGGGTCCCGGGGTCAGGGCCTGGACCAACGAGAGAGGTGAATGTAGGCCTGACTGAAGGGGGCTGATGGAGGCCCTCTCCCTCTTACCTGTGCAGTGGGAACTGGCCTGTTCCTGGGGAGATGGGGGACTGGTCTGTTCTTGGGGAGACATCCACCGGCCAGCACCCTGCTCTGGGGCTCCTGTGGGGCATCTGCTGTGGGAGCAAACTGCTCATGCATAGAGCTGATCTTGGACGCAGGGGTGGCTGGAGCTGGTGAAACAGACCCCATGAAACGGCCCCTGGATTTGGGAGGCCCTCTCGGAGCCTTCCAGGGGGCTACCTGTGGGGGGGGCACAGCTGGGCTCTGCGGGTCGGCTCCCTTTAAAGCTGTGTAGCTGTGCGCCTGGGGCGGCGTTAGGCCCTGGGAGGGACAACTCACCCCTGAGAGGACCGAGTGCCAGCACGCCTAACATGGTGAACGGAAAGACTGTCCGGGAGCCACAGCAGCTGCACATGGACCAGTTTGCGGAAGCTCGGAAGGCTAAGGCTATGAAGCCTGGGGATGAGAATGTGTCCCCACAACAGAGAGAGGAACTATCCGGCTCGCAAATACTGGCAGCAATTGAGGGCTTGAAACAGATCCTGGAAAAGAAAATGGACGCGGTTACAATAGAAGGGAACTTGCTGCGTGCAGACCTTCGGGGCGTTCAGAACGCTCCTGGGAGACTTAAGGATAAGGTACTGGTGCTCACATAAGGAGTAAAAGATCTGACTGTTGCTGCTCACCATGATGAGTGCCTAGAAGATGCACAGGGGAGATCTGGATGCTGCAACTTGCGTTTTGTGGGGTTCCCGGAGTGGGCCGACAGAGAATCCACTGAATTATTAAGTGAACGCTGGCTCCATGACCTGATGGGGGCAAGGATCCTGTCAAATTTCTTTGTGATAGAAAGAGCCCATTGGGCACTAGTCCAGCACCCCTGCCTGGGGCCCACCGAGGGCCATCATTGCTAAGGCTCTCAACTATAGGGACCGGGACAACATCCTACAATGGGCCATGAAGAGTGGAGTCCCAAGATTCAAGGGGAGCACAATACGTATTTTCCTGGTTTACACCGCAAGGTTCAGGCCCAAAGAAAATCTTTCCTGACTATCAAATAGAAGTTGCAGTAAATAAACCTATGCTACATGCTTCTATGTCTGGCCAAGCTGAAGATTTTGATAGGGGGCCACACTCACTTCTTTGGATCCCCGGAGGAGGCCTGGGACTGGCTGGACCAATAGGAGGGCCCCAGCCTAGCCAGATCCCAAGAGCAGACACACGAGGAGCAGGGCCTAGAGGTAGACCAAGTGGTTCGGCCGAGAGACGGAGATGGGGAATGAAACACAGTGGAGAAGAGCAGTGCATCAAGGTGCAGTCGGACAGCACCCTTGGTGTTGCTGCGGGAGACGCCCAGCATGTCGGAGTCAGCCGCCTCATCATTGATCCATGCCTTGTGAGGCTCTTGAACCTGAAAATCATACAAGTAGACCTCAGTCAACAAGAAATCCCCTTTGGGCAACTTAATTCACCAAACATTCATACACATAATCATATCACCAGAACATAATACCACCACCATAGTGGAGAGGTGTGGTGCAGCGGCCAGGGCAGCTGACTTCGGAGCACAGGGTTCACGGTTCGATCTCCGGCGGCAGCTCAGCACCATGTGACTCTGGGCAATAGCTCACTTAATTTCCACTACGGCCCCCAGCGCCTTGAGACCCGTAAGGGTGAGTAGCTGCGCTATATAAAAACGGACTTACTTACTTACATTTACCATCAAAAGGCCAAAACTAAGAAAATACAAGTATTTTATTTCAATGTTAAAAAAACATATAGAGAAGTAAAAAAGTTTAAAACACTGTTTAGCAGTTATTGCAAACAGAAATTAGACACCACACAAATTAATACAGTACTGTCACTCTCAGTTAAACAAATGAAAGGTAAATAGAAATAATTACTACTAGTAGTAACAGTTCCTTACTATTTATATAAGTAAGAAGTTGTGAAACATATTTTTATATTTTTCAACAGAGGCATATTTTGGCCCCATCTCCTTCTACCATTGGGTGTGAGAAATACGAGGTTTGGAGGTAATATTTGTTTAAGTGTTTTGGAAATTGAGGGTACCCCGGTGGGGATCAACTATTGAGTATTGATATAAGAAGGTCATCTTGGTTTACCTTACAGAATATCCTACCAAAAAAACAGGGGTGTTTAACTGAGAGTGAGGTTCAATAACCCCTCTACACACCTGATTGCAGAAGGATACCTGCAGCGGATATTGTATAGAAACCTTGGATTCAGAACAGGTACTTATGTACTATCCTTGGATGTATGATTGATAAGGAAAGGGTTGTTCTAATACGCATGGTTTGCGATTGGTATGCACAATTCGAGGATAAGGAGGGATGTGTCCCCGACCTTTTAAACTTTTAAAATTTTAAAATTTAGAACTTTGTCTATGAGGTTGAGTGATAGGATTGTCTGATGTATCACCAGGATTTAAACACTGTTTTACCACTTTGCCACCAATGGTTAATTGGTTTCTTAAAATTGTTTTATTCTTTTTTATGTCTTTGTCTGTGTGCTTATGTACAGATTTTTATTATTTTCTGGGAGATATCGTCCTTTGTCCTGAAGAAGGTGGTGTTTAAGCAGAAATACCCACCGAAACGCGTCGACGCTTACTGTTAACAGGCATACTGTAGACTGTGCAAGACATTTGTTATTATTGCTAAATTCATTTATACGAAAATCAAATGTCATTATAATGAATTCTGTCTGTTGTATGGGCCTGTTTTGGTGATTAGAAAAAAAAATTCTTGCAGGTTCTCCCAGTACTGTATTAACTTGTGTGGTGTCTAATTTCTGTTTGCAATAACTGCTAAACAGTGTTTTAAACTTTTTACTTCTCTATATGTTTTTTAACATTGAAATAAAATACTTGTATTTTCTTAGTTTTGGCCTTTTGATGGTGGTGGTATTATGTTCTGGTGATATGATTATGTGTATGAATGTATATGTTTTGGTGAATTAGGTTGCCCAAAGGGGATTTCTTTTTGACTGAGGTCTACTTGGTGCCCTACTCCTTTGGTGGTAAAGGGGCCCCTCTCATTCCTTTTGAGATGGCTGGTGGATATGCCATACACCAGAATTGTTGAGTGAAGGGTTGGGGTGCCTATCTTAGATTAGAATGGGGAGACATCTGTTATGAATATATTTAGGTGTTTACCCGGGAGAGGGAGTGGGAATTGGGAGAGACTATGTTACGTTCTAAGCAGCTGTGTGCCCAAAGCATTGCGAATTAATGGGAAGGTAGCACAGGAGAGAATGCATGGTGTTGGCAAGAGGGGGACTACAGGGGATCCCTGCCCTTAGTGGAAGGGACTAAGGCAACTGTGTCACCAGGACACAAGGCAGGGCAGGTGAAACTCATCTCCAGGAACGTCAGGGAACTGCATGACTACACCAAGCAATACCGTGTACACACTTATCTGCGACGTTATGGGGTGGGCATAGCAATGTTGCAGGAAACCTACATGGTAGACAAAGAAGTTGCTAAGTTTAAGAAGTGGCAGGGTCAGCTAAAATTCTCCACTTACTTGACATACGCTAGGGGTGTGTCCATATGGGTGGCTCTGGGTGTGCCCTTTCAGCATAGAGAGACCCAGGCAAATGTGGAAGGACGGCATATACTACTCTAAGGACTCATGTATGGCAGGGAAATCTGCTTGTTAAATGTCTACGCCCTTACCAGGATGTTAGGGAGTACTTCCTGAGACTCAGTGACCTCTTTATACCTAAGAATTCCTTTGATTTGGGCAGGAGATTTTAACTGCAATTTGGACTGTCAGCTTGATCATAGCCTCCCAAGAGCGTTGGCCAAGCCGGCCCTTTCGGAAGCATTGTTAGAAGTCATGGGGCAGGTAGACTACATGGACATTTGGCATACTTTGCATCCTACAAAACACGAGAATACATATTATTCTGCGGTACATCAAATGTAAAAACGACTGGATAGGATACTGGTGACTCGGGAGACGGCATACAGATGGTAGAACACCTGGGCAGTACTCCTCGCATACACCTGGGCTCGTGTGCGGCCTGGTGTGACTACCTGGCGACTCCAGCCAGACTCTCAGAGAGATGCAGACCTTAGGGAGGTAATCAGCGGTTATTTCACTGACAACTGGAGGACAGTCTCACAAGAGCGCTCAACTGGGATGCGCTCAAAGTCGCCCTACGTGGGGAATATCTCACAAAGACATACAGAGTCAAACGCATGCTGCAGAGGAAACTCAGGAAACAAGAGCAGAAACTAGCCAACTTGCAAAGTAACAATTCAGGCAACCCCTCTATTGATGAAGAAACACAGGTGGTGAGGTGCACCATAGGGGAAATCTGGGACAACCTGGATATATTCACTAGAAAGGAATACAGGCAGTGCCTGCATCGAGAAGAGGACAAGCAGGGCAGGCTCTAAGCCTGGCTTTTGCGGCATGAACGGCCTCCACCCGTAATAATGGCCTTGAGAGGCCATTGAGGTGGCATGGTACATACGCAGGCAGCAATAAACGGTGAGCTGTAGCACCACCTGTTGGTGCTCTATAAGCGGCCGGATGATCGGGCGGATGTGGCAGGGGAAAACTTTTGGCTAGAGTGCGACTCCCAACTCTAACTGTGGAACAGGAGGCGGCCTTAGATGCGGACGTCACTGGGGTGGAACTGCAGCAGGACGTTAGGGGTATGCCCCAATGTAAGTTACTGGGCCTTGATGGCCTACCTCCCGAGTTCTACCAGACCTACCCGGGTCTGCTGTTGGTGTGACTTTTGGAGGTGTTCAAGGAGGCCCGATGGATGGGGACCCTGCCGAAATCTATGCGGGAAGCCCTCATCATCATGCCGCCCAAACTGGAGTGTAACACGGAGCACATGGACTCCTACCGCCCATTGTCCATGATTAACACAGATGCCAAGGTGCTAGCAAAAGCAAATGACGATCAGAGCAGGTTTATTCTGCAGCGCAGCACTTTCATGAACCTACAGCAGGCTGACTCACGTCATGCAATCAGTGCAGGGTTCACCCCTAGAAGGAGCGCTGATATCCCTGGATATAGAAAGAGCTTTAAATACCCTGGACTGGGACTTCCTCCAGGCGGTTTTACAGCGAATGGTATTTGGCCTAGGGTTTCTGAAATGGGTCTCCCTGCTGTATATGGACCCTTCGGCAATGGTGAGGTCAAGCAGCTAAATCTCAGAGGCTTAGCCTACAGAACGGGGCACAAGGCAGGGCTGCCTACTTTCCACGCTGCTGTTCGCCCTGGCGGTGGAGCCACTCGCAATCCGCATATGGACAGAGTTGGATGGCTGGGCCATACAGATGGGAGCGAGGGACCACCTGATTTCTTTGTATGCGGATGATGTCCTGGTGCACTTACAGCAACCAGAGGTTTTGGTGCCACTACTTATGCAGGAGCTGCAGGGGTTCACTGGGGCATCTGGTCTCCGAGTGAATCAGGGGAAATCACTGGGGTTCCCACTGGCAGAGCTAGAGGGGTGACCCTCTGTGGCACTACCGCAGATTGGGCTGTGTTGGGAGCTAAAGGAATTCAGATACCTGGGGATTCAAATTGCAAATGAAGAAGATAGACAATACTCCCTAAATATGGGTAGGGAACTAGCTGGGCTATGAGCCTCTGTGATGTTCTGGCAAACACTGCCGCTGTCAGTGGCTGTCAGGATTTACTTAGTTAAAATGGTATTCCTTCCAAGATGTTTGTACACATTGCAGAGGGGGGGGGGGGGTGGGTGAGAGATGCTGAGGGACCTATACCCGGCAGACGGTTGCCTCACATTTCAAGAGGCGCAGGAAATGTTTGAGGTGGGCCTGTGACAGTTCTTGCAGTTTGCAGCATTGACCAGGATTGCGAGAGGATTGTGTGTAGATTTCCCCACTACACTGACCGTATCCAGCATGGTGGGCATGCTGTTGGAGCTTGGCTCCTCCAGATGGCTGGCTTTTCACATATACCCCTAAGGCAGAGGTCTTCAAACTTTTTGATGCCGAGATCCCCTTGTCAAAAGTTTTTAGGTGTAAGGACCCCCTCCTGACAAAAATTCTAGAACCTGTTACTCATCATCAATAACCATAAACGCCCGCAATTCCCTGGCAAATCATTTTTACGGTGGGAAATAATATTAAACAGTGTATTCTGTAAATGTTTTTCACCGCCAGGTAGCTACGTATAAAATAACGGGTAGCTTAAATGAAAAATAAATGTAAAAAGTTGTTACTCAGTGGAAAATGCACAATAGTACATTGTGAAACATTTATTAGTTTAATGCACTGCAGAGGTCTATGTGTAACCAGGGACCCACAGAATTCATTCTTTGATGGTGCAGTGGAGAATAGTGACGTGCATTTTGTGTGCTAGAAGGCTACAGCTTGTGACAGAAAGCACTGTGAATATGTAAGTCATTATTTAAAACTTGCATTTTAGTAATACCCAGATTTTTTTTTTTTTACAAAACTGTCCCTTCAACACCTCCTGAAGTAGTAAGCGTTATACTAATCCAATTACAATTGAAAGCACACACTTCAGAGCTCAATTGTTCTCTTTGCACTACCACTCAAAAAGAATGCACCTTTGTCATCACAAAGATTTGAGTGACTCGATCAATTAAAACCAGTACCTACTTTCAAGCACCCTTTATTTACATTTGCAGATTAACTCCTAGCACACATCTGTATTTCTTTCAGGGAAGCTGCTGCACCCTGACAGTTAACTGTCTGCCCTGCTTCTGTTTCACAGCACATGACACTCCTTGAATGACACTCCAGCTGAAGCATATTAACTATCAAAATTAACCGTCCCTGGAGGGTTGTCTTTTTCCAGAAAGTAGGGGAATGGCTATTTGAATATGTTTGCGAGTGCTTTCACTGCGGAAACCATCTTCATCACACGAAGGGTTGTGCGATTGCACTTTATAAATATAATATTTGGCAGAATTATGCCTCAATGAGAGCAAGGAATAAAAACATTTTTTTTAAGTTAATTGAAATAAATCTTAAAAATAATCTATCAAACTTGTATTTAAAAGGAAATATAAATATTAGCACCAGATGTCAATAAGCCTTTCCAGTACAAAGGTTTTTTATGCACTACAATAAAAAAACGAAAATGTTAAATCACTTCTAAATACAAGAGCCCTTTACAATATGCATTATAAAAGTATTTGTGTAGACTATGTGGAAAAAAACAGGAAAAATTGCAAATTTCGAGATAGCAGAAGGTAAGGAAAGTTCGTAGTTGGGTGGTTCTGACATCCTATTTTCCCCTCGGTGAGAACGGCCATCTAACACCCCCTCCCCGCCCCGCCCCCCCCCCCCCCCCGGGGTACTGTAAAAGGGGCATGGCCTTTGTAATCAAGGGTGTGGATTGAATGCCTAAACTAAATTTCATTTATTTCCATCATTGGCACCACATAGACATGGCTGAAACCAGCCAGGACTATTGGCTTTGTCAGTGATGGTTATCTATTTAAGATGAATGTATACGAACAATGATTTTATAAATAATGTTGAATATGTTTACAGACTGAACATATGAGACTGTAAATAAACATTAATGAAGCCTGAGGAAGGGGTAGTGGTGTTTAGTGTCTCAAACACGCATGTAATTTTCACTCTATAATAGACACCTATGCTCTTTCTCGCTGCATCTTTCATCTGAATATCTGACACCTATTCTCTTTCTTCTTCAGCACTGTCTTTTTAGTCACTCTGGAATGCACTTTTTCATATCTCCTTTACGTCGTAACTCATCACAAAAACACTACGAACTCACTCGCCTGTAAGCACTGCATTTTCTTTGACTACCCTGTGTCAATATTTAGGCAACTGTTTACCTCCTTCACACGCTCATTTGTACAGAATTACATTTGCAACTGGAATACTATAACTTTTGTTCTTCAGAGAGGCCAAGGACTGGATGGTCATGTATTCTGAACACCTTCATGACCCCACTGACGGCCACTGTGAGAAACTCGCACTGCTTTGAACAAGGAACTCCAGGGCTCTCTGTCGTGGCCTGCAAACACTCTTACAGAAGGCAAGATTAAGTACAAGTGAAATATAAACAGGAAAAATGACAAATTTCGAGATAGCAGAACGTAAGGAAAGTTCGTAGTTGGGTGGTTCTGGCCTCTGACTTCCATCCCATTTTCCCCTCGGTGAGAACGGCCCCCTACCCCCTCCCCCCCCCCCCAAGCCCAGCTCGCACTTTTCCTTGTGGACGCAGTGCATGAACAGGAATGATGGGCTCAATTAAGCTGGAACTTGCCTCCCGCAGAGCCTGACTGCTTCCTATTCGTCGTGGTCGCCAAGGCCCATCCTCCTTCATCAACTGGTGAGGAGTATGCAAGATATGTTTGCTTCTCAGAGCAGCTCCCAGTGCGAGGCTTTGTCTGGTACTACCGCTCGGAGCTGATGCCATTAAGCAATCTTTGTTGTGTGCCGACAATAAGGCTGGTGAATGCGCGTCCCCCTTCCCATGACGCCACTGCCCCCCTGGGGGTCGCGCCCTACAGATTGAAGACCTCTGCCCTAAGGGAAGATCATTTGCGGGCCACATATCGTGCCCTGGAGGGTTGGGAGGCAGAACTGCCAGAGCCCCTTACAGATGCTGAGTGGAACAGGGTCTGTGCCCTGGTGAAATAAGTGTCTTGTAGTGCATGGTTCAAGCTGGCTCACTTTTATGTTCTCCATCACGCATACCTGGCCCCCATGCAACTCAGTACAATGTACCCTACCCTCACGGATGAGAGTCCGCGCTGCAAAGGTGGCGGAGTGGGCTTCACACACATGCTATGGGGCTGAGACAAGCTTACCCACTATTGGCGGGAGGTCCTTGATCGCCTGACACACGCCACCCATATATGGCTTGGCAGTTCGGGCTGTACTGTTCCCATGAGGAACAGGGTCAAGACTGATTTGCATATGGCTGGGTCCAAACTGGGGTGGTGGGGTGAGCAAAAAAACGATGGAATAAACCCAGATCTTTGTGACTGGGGGTAAATGTTTGCATTGTTCAGCATTCAGTCCATCTTTTGTTCCTTTTCCTCTTTACACACCACCCATATTCAGCTTGAGGCTACGATTAAACACTGTTTACTGGGCCTTATCCCATCTTCAAAAGAAGGAAGGGTACTTTATCGGTTTTCCCAACTGGGGCTCTTACTGGCAAAACACAGGGTCACCATCAGGTAGCTCTCTCCCACTGGGCCCACGATTTGGGCATGGTCCAGGGCCTCGTGGAGTGGTCTGGGCAGAACTGAGACGAATGAAAGTAGTCCGCAAGGATGAAAGCTTGGAGGATGATAGTCAAGTGTGGGAGTGCATGATACAGGACATAACTGAAGAGGGAGGGGCGGTGCAGGGTGAGGCATTGAATGTGGCTGTGCCAGAAAGAGAGACACCGCCCTCGGTGGGTGGAGAGGTGAGGGTAGCCCCAAGCACTGAGCCATAAAGAGAACTGAAGGGAGAACCGCTTTGGAAGGGCCTGGAATTGGGTGGGTGAGGCTGCAACATCCCATGGCGTCTATTTTTAGAAGCCTTTGAAATTCTCGTAGCACAAACACGGGAAGAAGTTTGCCCCCTGCTTCCTTTCCCGAAGACACAAGACACAAGATACACATAAGCATTCACCAGCCCACAGCCATGAAGAGAACCCTCAGTCACTTGTGGTTCGAAACACGTTGGAGCGAACCATCTGGGATTTCATTGACTCTTTCTCCAATATGGATTGTGAAAAGAAATTGCATGAACAATAACCTATCCATATTAGATGACACTTGAACCCAGATGCCAGGACCGAAATGGCTTGGCTCCCCTTGAGCAGCTATTAATTATCCCCATAGGCAGAATTTTTTTTGGACAGGCTCAAAAATAATTTATTTCCTTTTGTGTGTCTAGTAATGCATCACTTAATGCTGTCTCTGCTTTTTTTCAAGACATAATATTGATTTGTATGTATTAATGTCATTATGATTCGTATGTATTAATGTCATTATTGTTTCGTTCGATGACAATGCTATTGGGCTTGATTTTTAGGTTTTGTTAATGCTTCACAATAGATTTACGTTCAAGTTTTGTTAACGTAACACAAGCCATTTATGTAAAAGAAGAGTGTTTATCCTTTTCATGTTCAGATAAGAATGTAATAATCATAACTAAAGAACTGGGAAATGAAAACACTGGTCAAATTTATAATTTATCTTGTCCTTTAGTAAAAGTATGTAATTTAATCAACCACCTTTTTGAACATGAAATTTCTACCAGCTCCCAATCAAATGTTGGTGCTTAGCAAATATAATAAGGCAACCCATTGTTATCCTGTGGGAGAGGTAGGCCTCACAGTAGTGAAAAACAAAATTAGGAGTTTTCAGTACCAGGACAAGTAAAACTTAAAAGTGCATGTCTAACCTTTTAATTACAATGCACCCTGCCGTATGGGCTACCTAAGGCCTACCTTAGGGTGACATATATGCAATAAAAAGAGAATTTAATGCTTGGCAAGGAGGTTATATTGTTAAGTCGAATTGGATGTTTAAACAGGCCCTGGTTCTATACTCTTCACTAGGGACTTATAAGTAAATGAAATATGTACATCTGGCGTAAGCCAACAGTACCATGTTGTAGGGAGTGAGCATAAGCATTTTAGCACTGGTAAAGTGCATAGAGTCCTAAGGCCAACAAAAACTATTTCTGCAAAATAGGAGGGGTGAAGGCAAAATATTTGGGTGTCACACCACAGCGAGGGCCGAGTCCAACAGTGATCATTCTGAAATTGACAAATCAGAACACAAAATGTAATACTGTATCATCTAACACTATCGCAATTCTACTCCCTAATATGAATAATGAAACCAACTTTTTGATCTAATGTCATCACATGTTAATACAAAAATCAGATTACACTCAAAACAATGACAGTTTCATAAATGAATAGGCCTACAGTAACACATGCAGGGAGAGCCTTGAATATAGCAAAAGGCTTCCTCTAGAGATCTTCAAGAACAGCATATCAAAACTATGCACTATACTGGTACGCATTTTGTTTCGTGCATTGAGAAGAGAAGTAAAACACACATCATGGCTGCGTCAGAATTCTAAATGGCGTTTAGGCCAAGTGTGGGCTTAGTTTAGTCAAGCACAAGAAAATATGATTTTGTAAAGTGCTGTGTTTTCGTTTTGGTGTAAAAATGTTCATAACATTAGGCACACAAGTATGAATAAATCAAAATCAGCTCCCTCAGGCCCCCTCTCTCAAAATCTACTACTCTATTTACAATGCATTTTCCATCGTCTTTAATCTCTTTCATCTCAATTCTTCCAAAGTCTTCTTCTTATCATAAACACGAGCCTTCATATTCTCCATCTCCTCTATTCCAACATCTCGTCTCTTCGTTTTCTTTGTAGGCGTTACTGGAACTTTCATCACATACCCACAATTTGTACCCCTTTTAAAACTGACTACCTCAAAGAACTGTAGCAAAAGAAGGAGACCAATTATACATATAGATATAATAATTAACATTGTTAGTATTTTTGACAATACAATACTCCCCCACCAATATTGCCAATCCAATCATCAACCTTTGCAAAACCCTTTCCAAACTCACTGAACCACTAAGTAACTGATTCCCACAATCCTTGTTCTTCAAGAACCTTCACCTCACACAAAATATTAGTATGATTACCTATGTAGTCATTAATAAGCTTGCTATTATCAGGAATGTAGGTGCACCACTGTTGAACCCTCAACACACAGCAGTCTCCTCCCTCATTCATTAGAATGATAGCTAACGCAAGGTGGATTTGCATAATCATAGCCTGCATAGCTATAAGCTCTTTGTTAATTTTAGTTAGTGCACCTGTAGTATTGGAAGCCAAATGATCAACCAGAGTAAACAACTTCCTAATTTTCACATCAATTCAAAGCCACGCCAATAGGAAGAATCAAAACACCAACTATATCCATACACAATTGTTCAAAGCCACACTTTGATCTTCTAAGATCCATATTGCTTCTTCCAGTATCTCATTCACACGATACACATGCAGAACGGCTATAGCAAGATTGCAACGTCCTACCCAATTATGTGGGAGGTTAAAACAAGGAGTCTTACCACAAGCATAATAAATTCCTCCCACTATTGCTTCTGCACCAATCAGAAACTCATTGTTGGAAAACCAGGCAGTATCTGCGAGGCCTGCACAAATAACATGACTACATTTGTCCTTCACTGGGAACCAAACACCCCATTGTAGCGCTTGACTCTCAGAGGGTAGCATTGCAGAGCAGTCTAAGGCTTACTCAAGGGAGGTGGTGTGAGCTAGTAATCGCCATTTACCAGTACACAGAAATAACACTCAATAATTGATTGTCCAGTCTGTACTTTGCTTTATAAAAGGAAGAGTACATTTATTAAACACCAGTGGCGGCTCGCAGAGGGAGTGCTGCGGGACGGTGGGGCGGGACTGGGGAGGGGCTAGGTGGGGCGGTAGTGGAGTCAGACATACGACGGGCAGGAGTAAGGTAAGTAAATAAATAAATAAAACTATTTACCTTGCGCTCGCTGCATCGCCAACTCGGTGATGCAGCGAGCGCACGGTAAATAGTTTTATTTATTTATTTACTTACCTTACTCCTGCCCGACGTATGTCCGACTCCACTACCCCCCACCCAGCCCCTCCCGCCCCACAGCACTCCCTCTGCGACCCGCCACTGTTAAACACACACACTACCCAATACTATGCAACAATTTACAAATATACATAAGCTGTTGGAATTACTTTGTGACATTGCATAAGATTCCCACTCCTCCTGCAGGGGGGGAGGGGTCTAGTACCACCACTCCCATGGATGCACATCATCTTGCCCCCAATGCAGTAGGTTGACCATAACCTGGAGTGAGGGCCTTGCTCACTGGCACCATCCCAGTGGCGACCCACCCCCTTTATCTCAACAAGCATTTAAAATGGGCACACCTGCCATGGTGACACATAACCCTGACTGAGCATCTCATACTGACCATACAGTATACACCTCTACATCTTAGGGGCTAACAGTCTGGATTGTTCTTCACCTAACGCAGCAGCAAGAATACATGTTTAAGCATGACTTGAAATGACAGTACTTATCATGGCGGAGGAGCATTGCCCCACTGCTGGAACCGGCAGACGCATGTAAAATAAAATGACAATAAAGTAATTAATAAAACTGCTTTATTATCAATTTATTTTACACCAGAGCCGCAGCCGAGTCGTGAGGGTGGGCCCATCCTCTGAGGGACAGCAGCAGGAGGAGTGGTGGGCACAGGGCACTGCAAGTGAGCATGTCTGGCCGGCCGTCTTAGGACAGCCAAACCAATATGCACACTTGGACATCTCCAGGCTGTTGCTTGGATTTATCAGCAGGGCTCAGGAGCACAGGCTCCCATTCCCTGCTGGAGCGTAAAACCAGCCTGCTCCGCCCAATCCCAGTGCTTCTCTCATGCTGGGTAATACCAGCATGATAGCAGCATCTGGATTGGCGCAGGGGAGTCTGTGTGTGCATCGTTAGGAGCTGAAGACGCGGTGAGGCAGCGGGCAGCAGCCTGCAGGTAAGTTTTGTTTTTATTTATTTTGTCCCCCGCACTGCCCCACTACTTTTCCCTGCTAGTGGCTGCCATTGCTTCCAAGGAGACAATGTAGTTCATATGATAAGGTGCTAGAAATTCTTGATTCAAGAAAACATTACCAAAAACATTACATGACAACGAGTATGTCAAAGGGAGTTGCAGGTATGTTACTAACTCTGACAGAAGTTGGAAGAAAAGTGCAGACATAGCACTTATCTTAATTTCAAATGTTTGAGTATTCACACAATAATTCACATAGATATTTTCTTTGCAATTGCATACAAATCCTTGAGCTTCTTAAATCATCATATGTTGTGGTTAACTCTTTACTCTTATTTGTAGGTGAATCATATCCAACCGGAGAAACCAAACAGAGCAGTCGCCAATTTTTCAACAGCACCTTTGCTTGCTGGTTGCCATACATCTAAAAAGTACTAAACAGAAATCATTTATCTAAACACAAATATTTCAAGGTAAATAATCAAAAATAAAAATTGTAGTTCAGTTCTTTGACTCAGTCGATATAAGTTGGAAATTCACAGACACCCTCTAATCTTCAACTGGATACCTAAGGTACAAAACAAATAAGCTTTAACTATGAAGTGTTGTGCACCAAAAAAACAAAAGAAAAATATTTTTTGAGTCAGCAAAACTCAACTGAATGAGGGACTAATACAATAAGTGTGTATCCCATCACAATCCCTTCACTAAATTGCAAGACAAACTGCTGCTATTGATTTTAGGCATCCAGGAAGTGCGGCAGCAATTTGATCTAATGTGACAGACAAAGTAATCCACAGGCCTCTTGTTTTCTCCATGTTTTTAGGTAAGGGCAGATAGCTCACACCCTTCTCTCTTAATGAAATAGATAAAAATCTTTCTCATAATTTGGCATTCCTAGAGCTGGTGTGCTACAGTGTATGTCACTGAGCTTGAGGAAGGCACCCGGCATTTGTCGTCAAATGGGACCGGATCAGAAATATCACTGTAAGACTTTAGTAAAAGCTTTGGAATGAGGGAAAAGTTTGGATTCCACTGTCTACAGTAACCAACCGTTTCCAGAAACATTCTCACCTCTCTTTGTTTCTTTGGAGTATACGTTCTGAGGATTGCTGAAACGCGTTCTCTAGACACATTTCTCCCCCCTTTTTAGGTTTTGCCTGCACAGCGCTTGTGCTGTGCTTGTTAACTCTCTTGTATTTAATATATCTTAAAAGGGGGCTCTCATCAGTTCCCAAGCCGAATTTCTGTGTTCATTCACTTTTGTGTGGAACTTGTTTTTGTTAACTTCCCCTAGCTGCAGGCATTTACGATACTTGTACTGAAGCTATTCACTCTGTTTAAGCCCCATTCATTGTCAAGATAAGATCTCTTCCCATGGAAAAGGCAGGCAGCTTCTAAAAGTATGCTGGAATGCTTGTTTTTTAGGTCTCGGCCTAACGTAAGCAGCGCATGCGCTGCTCTCGTCATACGAGGCTTCTTGGAATCGATACGATTCCAGAAGTCTCGTCCCAGCTCCGCCTTCAGTTTTGATTTGTGCGCGTCGTTTGGCGTCACAAATTATGCCAAAGGCAGTGCAATGATTACACGGAAGGCATGTCAATCGCTGCTTGTTGCCACCCTGTCTCCTTTTAGCCACGCCCAGCGGGATTGGATCTCTTACCCCGGCGTGACACAGAAGGTTTAGTTTTAGCTTGCCGCACTTTTTTTTGGATGCTTGTTTTTTGTCCTTATAGCGCGCGCACACCACACGCGGGCTTAACTACACGCCCGCTTTCATTTTCACCGTTGCGGGTTTTATTATTTTAATTTGGAGGCCGCGCGCCTTTTAACTAAAAGCCCGCTTTCATTTTAACATCGCAGGTTTCATTATTTTAATTTGGAGAACTACAAGCCCACTTTCATTTTAACATTGCGGGTTTCATTCCCCACACCCCCTACACAGTGATTGCCGCACTTTTTTTGTATGCTTGTTTTTTTCTCTTCCCAGCGCCACCTGGAGCGGGTGGGGGGGAAAGTGTGGGTGATTAGTTACACTTCGCTACCCCTCCTCCGGTGTTGGTCTGCCCAGTGAAGCAGAGTGATGCCCCCTCACTACAGGTCAGGCAAGTCTCCAGGCGTCTGCTGGGTTGCCTCCGTCCCGGGGCAGGACTGTCAGAGTCGGTGTTGAGTTCATGCACTTGCAGAGGGAGGGGCCCAGGGTGCCGGCAGCAGAGAAGAGTGGAACCAGGAGGGCAGGTCAGTGCCGGGGGCTGAGAATGGGAAGTATTGCGGGGTGGGTGAACGGGGGTGAGGGTTGGCACCCATGTATAGGATCCATGCCCGATTTGACTACAACGTCACAAATGGAAGGTGAATGCTCTGCTACTTTGATTGATGAGAGAAGGAGCGAACTGTCAGATGGTTCTGCTTTCTGAAATGTTGTGGAACGTAGCCCAAGATCTAGGATGATGATTTTAATGATTTTATATTGACATCATGTTTAGAAGCAGTATGATCCTCATCATTTTATTGGGTTATTCCAGAATGTTGTTTTTTTGTTATTGTATTTGTTTCCTGTTTTTTTGTAAAAAGAAACAAAAAAGAGGGGAAAGGTGTTGTGCTGGCTGTCTGCTCTTCACTACCTGGTGAGTGAGAATTTGACCGCTGCGTGCATTCGAATGTGGGTCTCGTGGATGGAATGCTGGTGGTGGAGAATTTGTGGGGTTTCGAAGGCCGACAGAGAAGGATGGCAGTTGGCGGTAGGAGCAGTGGCAGCTAGGGGGCTTCATGTGCATATGTTTTTTGTACAATAAACATTTGTATATTTACCGACTAGTTCTCCGGCTTCCTCTCTACATGGAGGAAACGGTTAGAGCCACAGGCTGGTTCAACGTGCAGCTAGCTCGGTGGACATGTTTATTTAGCTGCATTACAAGTGCCTCTGTATTTCTAGGCACAGTTCCACCTGCAAAAAGTGAGTGAAAATATGTGCGGAAAACAGCCTGCAATTTGCGGGAAAGTATGCAGAAAATGGTGCGGTACACTGCTTTTCCAATATTAGTCCTCATTTCCGATGTAAAAACTCCGAATTGTATGGTAAAGACACAAGAATACCGTCTAGTATCGGTAATGCCGTGTGCGTTATTACTGTAAGTTGCCACCGGGCCTTTTAGTATAAATAGATGTAGCCATCGGGGGACGACCCGACTGGAAGGGCCTGGAAGTTGTTACTGATTCTAGTAGTTTTATATTGAAAGGGATTAATTCATAACAAGTTGTGCTGATAGCTCTGTGTTGCTAAAGAATCGAGGCCTAAATTTAGCTCACTGTCGTGTCCCAACTTTTCCCAGCTCTTATTGTCTAAGCTGCGAACACATGAACACAGTCATTAAGTGCACTGCCAGGGCCCAGACGGAGAGTGAAGAGATGAATATAGCTATTAGAAATGTGTTCTGTGGGAAGGAGCCAGGAGAGGTCGGTGGTTGGGTGTGGGTTGAGGGGGAGTACAGTGATGCATGCTGCTGCCTGGCAAAAAGCCTGCAATTCAGGTTCTGCAGCACCGTTGTACATGGCGCCTCTCCGTGTTGCGTGCACCCCCGGTGAGAGCAGAGTACTTAATAATTGTAGAAATGCCAAATGCACAAGTGAGGTATTAAAACCCCCCTTTCTTTCTCGGCATTGAAAAACATAAAACAGGAGACTGTGGAACATCTGTTGCATTGAGTCTGCCCGGGGGAGGTTTAGATTCAAGGGTAGCCACTTGACTAAACAAGCATTAAAAATGCAATAGGTCTCGCCTTTCATTAAGTTAAAGCCATTTGCTTTGCGATACAATACCATTAGCAAAGCAAATGGCTTTGACTTAATCAAAGGCGAGACCTATTGCATTTTCAATGCTTGTTATTACTTAGTCGTGTAAAGCAGATGCTTTAGCCTCAGAACGTTTGTGGCATATCCTATTCATGTCTCAGTACCTTTCTTTGCACTTTGTAGGCAATATCGGATAGATTTTTCAACTTAATCAATTTGGTCATAATGATCAAATTCTAAATGCTATAATAAACATTGCCTGTTAAAACTATAGTTAATATACAAGAGCTATGCTATATTTTACTACTAAACAGGCAGCCACAAGTGCAGACAGCAGAGTCATAATTTGAATGGTGCACCAGGTGCAGTCGTACCAAGCCCAAAAGTTGTCAAAACTCCTCCAAACACATAATATTGCTATATTTGACTACTAAACAGGCAGACACGCGTGCAGTTATCTTTCAGGTACTAGGGTCATGATTTGAATAGTGCATCAGGTGCAGTGGCACTGGGTCAAAAAGTTGTTTGAACTCCTCTAAAAACCTAATATTGCTATTTTGTACTACTAAACAGGCAGTCACAATTGCAGTTACCGTGCAATTGAAAGGGGCTTGATTTAAATGGTGCAGCAGGTGCAGTGGCACGGGGGCCAAAAGTTGTCAGAACTCCACTAAATACCAAATATTGCTATATCATACTACTAAACAGGCAGCCACAAGTGCAGTTATCTTGCAGACAGCAGGGTCATTATTTGATTGGTGCAGCAGATGCAGTGGCACCGGGCACAAAGTTTGTCAGAACTCCTCTAAATACCTAATATTGCTATATTTTACAACTAAAAAGACAGTCATAAGTGCAGTTATTTAGCAAGCACTAGGGTCATGATTTCAATAGTGCAGCAGGTGCAGTGGCACCGGGACCAAGAGCCCATTGCACCCCACTAAACACCTACTATTGCTATATTTACAGGCACATGCATCAACCTTTTTTGCGAGCACAAACGGTGCGATTCGCAAAAATCGGCCGTTTGCGTCCGCAAAAAGGGCCTCAGCGATGCATGAAACTGTAAGGCTCTCGCAATTTAAGAAATCGCAATTTAGTGCGATTTCTTAAATTGCGATTACATTTAAGGAATCGCAAATTGCGATTCCTTAAATGAAATGCATGATGCAATCGCAAATAGCGATTTTGCTAATAGGGCGCAAATTACCATCAATTTGAACTTGATGGTAATTTGCAAAACTCTGAAAAATGCACTAAAGTGCATTTTTCAAAGTTATAGAGTTACACACACACACATGCTCTTGGGGCATGTGTGTGCGCAACATGTGTGCACAGTTCAATTTCAGGGGTGCAACAGGGTGTCCTTTTGACACCCTTGAAATTGCATGCGCAATTTGCGAGTACCTATTGGTACTCGCAAATTGCGCATGTAATCTCTCATTCATTCCTATGGGCCTGTAGGCCCATAGGAATGAATGGGAAGGCATTCCCTAATTGCGACTCGCAATTTGCGAATCGCAATTAAGGAATGTTTGGGAATCGCTAATTTTATAGCGATTCCTACATGCATAGGCTTTTGCAATTCCTTAATTGCGATTCCTTAATAATCGCAATTAAGGAACCGCAAAAGCCTACATTGATGCATGTGCCCGTTTATTCCTAATCAGGCCACCACAAGTAAAGGTACCTGCAGACAACAGGGTCATGATTTGAATGATGCAGCAGGTGCAGTGGCATCGGGCACAAAAGTTGTCAGAACTCCTCTAAACACCTACAATTGCTATATTTGACTACTAAACAGGCAGTCACAATTGCAGTTATCTTTCAGTTAAAAGGGCCTTGATTTGAATGGTGCAGCAGGTGCAGTGGCTCGGAGCCCAAAGCTCTAGGAACCCCTCCAAACACCAAATATTGCAATATTTTAGTGCTAAACAGGCAGTCACAAGTGCAGTTACCTTACAAGCAATAGTCCTCGTTTGAATGGTGCAGCAGGTGTATCAAACGTGCAACTTATTTTGTTTTATATGCAACCATCAGGTTGTCAAGGTATTGCATTGAGTTACATATCCCTCCCACATATGAGAACTTTATTGAGGAATCTGAATGCAAAAAGACTTCTTGAAGAGGAATTGAAACATCGCGTAGCACAAGTTAATGACTGGGCACCATTCTGCATCGCAGCAATCCGAAACAAAATCACAGAAGGATTCAGTACCACCACAGGACAACATGAGACTACAATTCTACTTTTCTAAGGTATGATACGACCCTCCATTTTCTGTTCATTTTATGAATCTCCATCACAGGAGAATCATAAGGACTGCCTATCACTTATTTTAAAATACCCTGTTCAATTTTTTTCTGATTATTATGTTCCTATCCTCTTCACTTCCCATGTCAGCTTGTACTGAGGTTTCAAGGATACACTGCATTTGGTTTCACTGTAATTCTCACAGGCTCTGCGCTTTTAATTAATCCTATATCTTTATCTGTGAAATCCTATACCTCCTCTTTCAATTTGTGTCATACATCAGGAGGCACATCATCTTTTGTGAGAATAGGGAACAAATGGACTTTTGACTCTAGCAATTTTAAATTCAGTCTTCATCCTGTGTTTGAATTGCTACACCATTTGGTGTACAATAAATTAGGCAATTCATTTTGCACAGAAGATCTCTACTTAAAAGGTTTACTGGACTCATATGACAAATTATAAATTCACAATCATCTTCCAGTGGGCCATTTTTCACTGGAAACATTTGCTGAGACCTGATTTGAGATTTATTATTAATTTAACAATTTGGATATGTTTTTCCCAAAAGGGAAAGGTTTGGTACCTCCATAGGACTAACTGGTTAATTGGGTAACACCTGTATTAATCAGAAATAATACTGGGTGGCAATTCACCTCACCATCTACATATGGGCCACTCTGGCCTGCCTATACAATGACAAACCGCTGAAAAGGCCCTTATGACTCATTAATCTCATTATGTGTGACAATTAAAGCCTCCACTTTAAAGGCTCTTATAGTTAGTGACTGAAACGCTTTTTCAACTACCTCCATTCTCGTTGACATGGCCTCTAATCTGCCCTCCATTGATGTAACTTTAGATTCTGTGCTGTCTGCCTTCATGTGGAGCAGATCCAAAGAGAATATCAAACATTTTTCTCCAGCAGAGGGTCGTTGCACACTCCTGGTTGCTTCTCCGATTTCAAGTGTCTGTTTATGATGACTGTGTTGAGAATTTAAGTAATCATCTAAATGTACTGGGGCCATCCCTTTTTGGTAGTTCCTGGCACCTCTCCTGAGGGTCCACTCTTTTGGGGCTGTTCTCAGGCTGGACCTCGGGTACATGGGGCTACACTAGGGCTGGAAAGGTGCTACACTAAGCTTGGTGGGGGCTGTGCCGTGGTTGTCAGAAGCTACACTAGCATCAGAAGCCATGGAGAAGGAACAGGAGTATCTGCAAAGGGGGATTGGGTACTGGGGAAAGTTCTCCCTGCACTGAGCTTTGGAGCTTGGGCATCGATCGTTGCTCAATCAGGATTGCAGTGACATTCCCGCTTCCAATGCCCAATCTTGTTACAGATATGACAAGGGGTAACCTTCTTTAAAGCACTTATACTGTTTCCAGATGCACTTTCTCAACCTCTACCCATTCCTGGAGCATTCTCTCTGTAAATCATTGAGACTCCCTGCATATTTAGTCCTGTACTGAGGGTCAAAGCCAAGTCCTTGAAGGGGCACTTTTAGTCCCTTTTCACCTCTATTCTGTGCCTACTGGATCTGTGCAATCATGAACCTTTCATTCAGCCACTTACGTTTAGCCTCTAACATATCACTGTAATATTTTGTGTACTGCAGGATCTCGTCTATGGGTTTTCTCTGTCAGCAAAGAGCACCCTGTATGATCTAATTGCTAATTTCAGGTTGCAGTCCTTGCACGAAGGAACAAAGAGAACCCTCCCATGTTATCCTCGAGTGGGTCTGTGACAGAGGCACCCTGGAGGCTTGTGGCAGGAGCACCGGGGGTGCCCCTCACTTCCGGGTCCGGATGCATGTGAGTCGTCGTCGGAAGCAGGAGAGGAAGTCGGGAGCGGTTTCCGGAGACAGGGAATGCCGGCTTCGGCAGAGGAGATACAACAGACGAAGGTGGAAGAGAAGGAAAGTGACGGCAAAGCCAGGGACGGAGGAGGAGCGGTTCCGGCACAGCCGACCCCGGTTCAAGGCGTGGAGAAAAGGTGGAGCGGCTCAGGGAGTCCGGATACCCAGAGGGAAGGAGAGACGGGCGAGGCAGCCGTGGATCCATTATCGAGCCACGGCTCCAGGCAAGTAACTCAAACAACCGCTCTCTATGTGAGCAAGTGGATCTTGACTCACGCTTACACCACGGGATTGTGAGGGTGTGAAAGGGGGGGCACTTTAGGAGATCCAGGGAGCAGGATCTCTTTGAAGCAGTAGTCTTGTTTTGATTTGCGGTGTGGAACCTGCACGTTTACGTGAGCACTAATAATAAGGGAAGGCCTGGTTCTCTTATTTTCTTTTACCTCACGACTTCAAATCCCCTTAGGTGGATGACACCCTTGATATTCTTCCCTCACACAATAAAGGCGGTGATTTGGTGAAGGGCCTGATATTTACCCCTTTATACCTGAACATTAGCGGCCTGTGCCTCTGTTTTCCTGAGGGTACTCTGCTCCAGAGAACAGAGAAACAAGGAGAAAACCAAGACAATCCCGACAGTGAAGAAACTGGAGGATAAGGAAATAAAGGGGAGGACCTGAAGAGTTTATAAAAGAACAACAGGAGTGCTGGGGATTGGTTGTCCACAAGTAACCTCAAATAAAGCCCTATATTGAGCAAATAAATATCTGGCCTGCTGTCACGTCCTGTAACACGGTCGTTTAGACCGCTATGCTCCCTGTACACCTGCATTAGCCTCTCAAAGTACGCATGTACAGATTCCTTGGATTCTTAGGACGTCTGGAAGATTTTGGGCCAATCCATCTTCTTTTGGGGGACCTATGTCATTAGATAGTTAATGACTGCATTGTGTTTGGTCTTGACCAAAGGCGAAGGTGCATTTGTACCTGTTACCCTAGGGGATTCCGGCAACAAACCATTCCACAGCTTGCTTACATTCAGTCCACAGGAAAATTAGTGTCTCGCTCTTCCAGAGACGTAGTCTGTCCTAGATGGTCAGTCAGGCAGCAAGCAGCAGCAAGCAGCAGCAAACAGCAGGCGGGGAGCGGTGCGAGCAGGTCAGCCTGTGAACTGGGAGTGAACCGACCCACCAACCCGTCTCATCAACCCCTCTACCGCCGCTCCTGCCCCTACACCGACATCGACCCCGAACGGTAGGCAGGAGAAGAGCAAGGGGGGCAGAGCCGGGAGACGAGTGTTGGGAGTGTGGTGCGGTGTGGTCTGCGCAAAGGGTGTCGACTAGCAGGACCTCTCTGCCACCGCTACTGCTCGACCCCTTTCGGACAGCCGACATCCAGCTCCAGTTAATAGCCACTGCTACTGCCCGACCCCAGCGGTTAATAGCCAATAAGTACCTTGGCAGTGGCCAAAGGCAACGACTGGCGGCGGGAACGGACAAACGGACTAGGCTCCTGGTGGCTTTCCCGCTGCAGACGGAAGCAGCCAACATTAGGCTGCGTGGCTTGCTAGCAGCTGGGCACCCCCCCCCCCGGTGACTGCCAGCCTTTATTCCTCCGTGCAATTGCATTATTTGCAGGGATGTATTACATCACTCTGCACCACCCGTAATGGAAACGGAGGCGAATAGAGGACGCAAATACAGGGCATCACCAAACATGTCTGAGCACCAGCTTCCACACAGAAGTGGAAAGCAGAAAGAGGTAAGCGTTAACATCATGAGGACGCTGAATGTAGCAAGCGTGAGAGAAACTTGGAAAATATTAGCTCCAAGACCGCTCGTTGACCCGGAAGTGGAAAGCAGAGAGGAATAGAGAGGAGTTGAGGAGGAAGCGAGGAACTATTGCCGTGGGCATTGACGCAGCCCCAGTCGACCGGGCAAACATAACAAGAACACGCCCCCCTCGCTGAGGACAGGCTTGAATTTCACTGTGGAGTTGGCGCAACCAGGCTCGGCAGGGGTAGTTTGGGCAACACCCACAGAAGCCCTGCACGATAACAAAGCAAGTAAGAAGCAAGCCAAGGCAAGAACAAAGCAGGCAGTAGCACCTAGAGTACCTTCCTAGAGTACCAAGAGGTGAGGCCTCACCACACATTCAGGGGGAAAAGAATCGTCAAAGGCCCGTCAAAGCACAGTGTGCTTATTGGGAACCCTGAGGGAAATAAAGCAAAAGAGGCCAACAATGCGCTCAGGAAAAAACAGAGGGGCGCAGGGTCAGGGGAAAAAGAAATAAAGCAAGAGATCAAGGCAAGACTCCTCCAAGCAGGATTCCTCACCTTATTTAGTTATATATCTGGACGATACGAACCAGAAGAAATACCCCCATCAAGCAGCAGCCATAAAAAAAGCAAGGACGGCTGAACATAATAAGAAAGAGGGGTACAAGATAACAGATTTTTTAACAATAAAAGGGCTAGTTAATTTAAAAAAAGAAAGTCTAAGCACTATCAGTCTCCCATCTCAGACAGACAACAAAACCCTAGGAGACCTTGCACTGCCCTTGCAATTTGATCTGGAAACTGAAGTTGAACCACAACTCAAAGTGACAGTACCTTTAGAAAGACAGGACAAGAACAAGCAGGTCAAGTTGATTCCGAAAATGATACAATTCAGGAAAGCTCAGCTATAACGAAAAAATTAACAACGGAAGCAGAAGTCTACAACCAAATTCTAAGCGATTCTCTTTTTTTATTAAATCTCAGTTGCTGGGACAGAGAGTCGAATCAGTTCTGCAACGGGAATCATTAAGTCCATTAGAACCTCGGGAAGCACCAGAACAACCATTAATAGAATTACTAGCAACAACACCACTTTCACAGAACAGGAGTACACAAAAACGTAACTATCCACGGACCTCATCTTTTTCTTTGCACAGAGTAGCCGGGACAAATTTGGACACAAAAACAACAGGGCCAGTTGCGTACGAGGCAGGAGGTACCTTTACATCAGATAAAAAGACATCAATCTATAGGAGTATATCTCCACCTATAGCATTAAGGGAAACTGAAAACTATTTGCTCTTGCTTGAGGAATAAAACTCAGCTCCCAGTAGTTGATCCTCACCCAAAATAATTAAGGAACTTAAAGACACAGACGAACCAGTTCCATCTAGCACATGGGGTGCACTTTTATTGACACTGGATTCAATCTCAACAGCAATCTCCCACCAAGCGGATAAACATGACCTCCAAGTGGACCTTCTAAACATAATGGCAACCTATATAGTAGGAATAGACAAGAAGCTACAGGCACTCAATGATCTGATTACGAGAGCCCAAAACCATAAGTATACACAACAAGTCAACTGCCAATGTTCAATAGCAGGTGAAAATATGCAAATTCTATCATCAATCTTGTCGTATATACTGATGGAAGTAAGAGCGCAAGCAGCAAGGTCACATACAAGACAAAGAGTTTACGAACACGTGGAAAACGTTCCAAAAAATAAAAAAATCCTAGCAGAATTGCCTCAAACAATGGAAAATTACACCTAAATAAATCAAACCCCCTCCTTGTCAAACATCCAATTAATTGAATCAAAAGAAAGTACTTCTAATAGGCAAGTCAATCACCCCGGCAGTAACAGAAAAAAGAATAACGAAATTGCGGAGATAGTGGAAGCAAAGCTGGTGGTCTCAAACAAGTAAAAAAAGAGGTTAAAGAAAACACGTAACAAAGGGAAAATAGTTCAGCAAAATAAAATATGGCAATTATTTTCTCAACACAAGAATGAAAAAACATCGACACAGGAGAACTCAAATAAGATGGAACCAGAACTCGCAGTCCAACAGGTAGGAATTCCTGCAATTGAACCAAAAAGGAACGAGAATACAATAAGCCCATCCTCCTTACCCAACTCCAAAGATCAACAGACCTTGACTACAGCCCCCCAAGAGCATACCTCTAGTATGCAACAATCAAAGGAATGTATGTTTCCGGATTTTTTACATCAAAGTCAGGAAGAAAAAGATTTGCTAGTGGCACAAGCTCGAATGAATTCAGTGAATAAGGAAAAAACATATGAGGATCCGAAGCAGAGATGCACCTTAGAGCAACAAGGAGAGGGCATACAACCAGTTGAAGAGCAACGTACTAATTGGTTTTGGAAGATCGTAGGCTTCAAAAAGTCTCCCATCCTTTACAGAAGATCGATCTATATTTACAGCACACAACAAATGGAAACCACTCACATAAATTTGTGTTACTCTCTAATTACATCTCAGGAGGGAATTTTGATACTTTAAACAGAAGTACGATTATAAATTTGATAAAGGAAATAAGGGATATAGCCTACATCAAAACCTCTAACTTGTTATCAGTCGAATTTGAACCTCATCCATTTTTCAACAACAGAGAGGTAACAGTAACGAACTGGACCCCATCAGAGATAGTAGATCATATAATGATACATCAGCAAAAGTTCAAGTCCTGGAGAATCGAATTACAAAGGATCGAGGCCCCATACCACCCAGGTCCTTTACTTCCGATAAAAGAAAGAGGGGGATTGGTCATAATGGGTGCCATTGGCGCCGGAACCAATCAAAAAGAATTTGAAAACCTAAAAATAATCAAGTCCCTAAGTACGGTCCCCCCTGGCGGGAGTCCTCAGGAATTTTACAAGACTAACTGGGTAATAAAAGAAGAAAGGACGGGGTCACAAAAACACCATGTCTACATGCAATCCTGGCATTATGAGTAAAGGTTTACAAAAAAATCCCCAAAAACTCAATATTTGCTCTTGGAACACCCATGGGTTAGAAAATCTCCTACAAAATAACGACGTCATGGAATTCCTCTTAAATTACGACATCATTCTGACCCAAGAAACGTGGAGTATAACAACACACCATATCATAGGTTAAACTGACATCACGAAAAGGCAGTGAAAGCATCAAAATTTGGCCACCCCAGGGGGGTTTGTCCATGTATTTCTCAACTAAATTTAACTGGTCGACGGAAAAACTACCAACAGGGACAAAATGGGTCCTCGTAACGAAGTTGGAAAATCAAAAGACTAGTATGGCACCGATGATAATCGTTTTAATAAATGTCTATATTCACTCAAGAAAAGAGACAAAACAGGAGTACATGAAAATCCTGTATAAAATGATAAAAATAATGCAGAGGCAATACCCTCAGGTGCAGTTCATTATCACAGGTGACTTTAACACAAATTTATGTAAAAACCACCAGAATCATCACCAAATTGGCAATAGATTCAGAAGTCAGCTAGAAACATTAGGCCTAAAATGTCTGAATGGAAATTCAAAAGAGGATTCCCCAGCATCAGTCACCTTTATAAGCGGGAAAAAGAGCTCAACATTCGATCACATGTTAGAGAGTGAAAACGTAACGTTCAAGATGTACAAATTCCAAATTATTCCACGCACGGAGAGCGACCATTTTCCTCAAATAATGCAACTAGAACAAAGGTTTACTCGGTTGATAGCATCAATGAACTTATCTCTGTGCCCCTTGCACGTAATCTAAAAAGTCTGAGATGGTGAGGTACAGGGATAGAGAAGGTGATGGCCGAGGTATACCTTTGAGCAGGAACGAAAGAAGCAACAATAAGGAAACAGGAAATCAAGTAGCTCCACAATTAGTGAATGGTGAGAGACTAAAGGCCTGGGAAACCTTAAAAGTCGTCTTATTGGAAAAATTCCCTGCCAAAAAGAAGCAACCTTACCACAATTTCCACAGGAAGCTTAACCGGGCTAACAGTCACCAACCCTGGTACAGTACTGAATTACGTAAGCAAAAACGCCTAATAATGCGAGAAATCAGAGTAGCCTCAAACCAGATAAAATGAGGAGAAAGGCCGGACAAATTTAAGCTTAAAGATTTAAGAATTCAATACATGAAAAGCTGCTGCGAAGCAAAAATAAACCATCATGTCACCATCTGGAACAAACTTCTTTTGGCGAGTAAACAATCAAACAGGAAAAAATTCTGGCAGCTGATACATGCTCAGACACTTGGGAAGACCAGACAACAAAATACAGGGATCAATGCAGAGACATTGGAGGCCCACGTTCAAGAAATGTACACGGAACCAGAGCTCATTGTAAAAACAGATTGTCAAGACGGAATAACTGAAAGGAGGATGGGCCTCCTACCAGCGACACAGACATCCCCAGGGATTTACGAAGAGAGCAATATGTACATTGCCCACCAGAATAAAAACATCTTTGAGGTAATGGAAATAGATCAATTAACAAAAATCATAAAGAAATTAAAATCAGAAGGTGCAGCAGGCCCTAACGGAATCCCAAACGCTCTCTTTAAGGGAGAAACAACATATTGGGCGCACTACTTTACACGATTCTTTAACGAGTTGTTCCTGACAAATAGGAATCCAGAATCATTGAAGGGAAGTATTTCTCACCCAATCTTCAAAAGTGGAATTCCGTTACAGCCAACCAATGACAGACTCATTGTGTTAATAGATGTTGAAGCTAAGCTATATGCAGCTTGCCTGCTCGAACACCTTAACAAATGGTCAGATGACAACAAACGGATTCCTCGAACTCAAACAGGGTTCAGGCTCGGTGCAGGCACACTAACAAATCTTACGGCACTAACGCTTCTAGCCGAAAATGCCAAATATAAGAACAAGTGGCAGTTCGCCTGTTCCGTGGATCTCAAGTCTGCCTTCGACCGTGAGCTGAAGACGTTTATGGGAAAAATTGGCTAATTGGGGTAGTCCAAGTCATTTACTGAATGCCATTAAAGAACTATAAATTGGTACTTGGACTCAGGTAAAAATAGGGGACGACAGTTGTGTAACAAAGAAAATTGATACCAACAACGGATTAAAGCAGGGGTGTGTGCTAGCCCCCAGTCTTTTTAACTTGTACTTATCTGATCTTGAAGAAGCTCTACGGGAAGTAAACAGTCACCACCAACTTTAGCTAATGAGGAAATTGGGTGCCTTCATTATGCTGATTATATAGTGCTATTAAGCCAAACCCCAATTGGGTTACAACGCGGCATGAGTGCACTAGCCAAGTACATGGAATTGCAAGGGCTAGAATAAATTTTACTAAAACAAAGATAGTACGGTTAGTGGATACCAAATATAAGAAACACTCTTGGTATTTGGATGGAAAACAAGTTGAGACAGTAGCCACATATAAATATCTCGGATTTAAAATCAAACAGAAACTGAGTTACAAACAGCAGCTTTCAGCAACGTGGGCTAAAGCCCAAACACTCATATATGGCATTAAATTACAACAACAAAAATTAAGTTGTCCATCCTACGGCCATCTACTATCCGGCAAGCCCGCACAGCTAATGCCATCCATGACCTACGGAATCGAAACTCTGAAGGGTCGTGAAATTTCAACTTCAAACAAAATCCAAATAAAAGTTTAATAAAAACGTCTTCCACATTCAGAAATCAGCATCACCGGCACAAGTTCGACTCGAGTTTGGCTTGTCCAACCAAATATTCAGGAGCAAAGGCGCATTTATTAAACTATGTGGGAGGCTCCGCACATCTGAAACTGGTTCTATTTTATTTTTTTATTTTTTTATTTTATCCTCATTCACCTCAGAAAAGAAAAAAAGATGTCAATTTTTTCTGCCCTTCTTGTCCGGAGAGATACTGACCACTGACGGGCATACTACAATAGGCACCCGCCTTTCTGCGGCTATCTCTCTCACACGGTGTAAACACCGGAACTGCTTGTGATTTCCGAAGTATGACCAGTCCCTATAGCAGTGTAAGAGTTAATTAGCCGGTGTAATCATTGGACATATTTTACGATCTTGTTTAAACAATTTAACCTAAGGAAACTTTATAGCAACCCTTCCGGGCTCTCCAACCATAACAGTAACAGATTCCAGAAAGCTTTCTTCTTAGACTTTTTTCCGGATAGATCCATCTTAGACATATATATGAGGGACTCCAGCCACTCTGAATGCTGTGGTGGTATATTGCTCACCCATTTCCGACATATTTCTCTTCTAGCTAGAAGCATTGCATAAAACAACATATCTCTAACACTGCTCACAAGTTCATCAACCACGCCAAAGATGACCAAAGGAAGGCTTACCTTTATATGCTGGCCCAAAATACCTGACATTGTCGTTTCCACTCTATTCCAGAAGTCACTCATTGCGGGACATTGATAGAACATATGCACGTCCGTAGCTTTTTCTAGCCCACATTTAGCGCAGCTGGTTCTGCTTCCTTTCCTCATCTTGGATAGTTTTTCGGGTGATATATATGCCCTATGGAGTGAAAAAAGGTGGTTCCTTCTTAAAAAGCAGGTTTGACAATGAGGTAAAGTGTACGCATAGATACTTGCCAAATATTCTGCAGCTTCTCCTCGGCAAGTAATTCCCCCACAGTTCCTCGGCCAAAGTGAACTCTCCGTCCATGGTGTCCTGAAGGTGCCAGTACCATAGTGCTACTTCCTTATTTCCTGGTGGTTTGGTTACCAGTTGATCTTCTAAAATATTGCCTGTACCCAGTGTCGATTTTCTACTTTGCTCCCAGCTTTTTAGTTGTAAATATTTGAACTTAGAGAGAGTCCCCTCCATCAGCCCATTTAAATTGTACCAAGGTAATAGTTTACCTTCTCTTGTCAAGTCTCCCCAGACCTTAATGTCAGCGTCTTTAATTGTATTGCCAACTTGTCCTTGAGACATTCTGGGGCTCCTGGTGACTCCCAGATTGGGGCGAAATGGGAATAATAATCCAGTTTCGAAAGGCGTCTAATTTGATACCACATTATTGCCATTGACTGTAGCACCTTCAATGAAACTTTCTTAAAAATTTGGGATCCCCAAATTTGAAGAAGAAAATCGTCTGAGTCTATTTGGCACTCCTTTAACATTGCTGTGTACATTAGACCTATCATGGATCCATCCGGTATCTTTATGAGCATTCTGGAATTTTTTATTGAAAAGCCCATGCGTAGTATTGGATGTCTGGCAGGGTTAGGCCTCCCTTCTCCCTCTTCCTCCGCAGTTTTTCCATGAGATCCTAACCCCTTTGTTAGCCCAGATAAATGAATTTATTGCCTGTTGGATTTTTTGTATAGTCATTTTGTCGAAATGAAGAGGTATGGAATCAAATATGAAAGTAATTTTTGGTAGGATAGTCATCTTAACCAAACTAACTCTACCTAAGATAGTTAACGGGAGGTGTACCCAGCTCTTCATTAGTTTAACAACTTCTTTAAACACCCTCCTTAAATTATTCTCTGCAATTACACTAATATCCTGAACTATCCTTATGCCAAGATATCGCATCTCCTTTTTTATTAAGGGGTTACTTCCTGCATGATTCCATAACATCACTTCTGTCTTATGTTCATTCACTGAGTACCCCGACACTTCTCCAAATTCTGTTGCTATACGTAAAATTGTTGGTAAAGCAACGTCTAAATCAGATGAATATACCATAAGATCGTCCGCATATAGCGCGACTTTCCTAACCCAGTCTCCCTGATGAAAGGGTGGAATGTCAGTTGTATGCCTAATTCTGAAAGCGAAAGGCTCCATATAAAAGTTAAACAAAAGGGGGGAGAGGGGACAACCCTGTCTTGTACCCCTGTAAATTTTGAAGGGTGAGGATAGTCTTCCATTTACCAGAACCCTTGCTACAGGCTCTTTATATATTAACCTTATCGCTCTACAAAAGTTGTCTCCCAAGTTGTATCTCTCTAATACTGAAAATAGGTAGGACCATCTCACCTTATCAAATGCTTTTGAGGCATCTAGTGTTATTATAGCTAAAGGGGTATCAAATGTCTGAAACTGGTTCTATTGAAAACCTGTACTGGAAAGAAATTGAGGCACAAAAAGAGAATAAAATACAAGGCTCCTGGGGTTGCTATCTAATCCAGGTTATAGAGGATCTTTGCCCACAAGACATTTGGAATTCCAGCATCGGGAAAAGGCCTTCAACGAAGCAATTAACTTAACAACAAAACTCCTGTCTCAGTCAACAGATGAGAACACTCTACTACAAAGATGTCATGCTTGGACGGTGATTAAGTCATATGGTACTAGGAAGCCTCAGGATTATTTATTAGCCCACTTTTCAATGGCCTTAAAACATCAATTTATGAAATTCTGCTTTGGCATGTGGGAAACGAAGGATCTCATCCCTCACTGGAAAGACCAGAATCAAAATCAATACTGCCAATTGTGTGACTATAAACAAGAATCTCTACAACTACATTCTCTGTGCATGTCCAAAGTTAATAAAAGAAAGACAAATATTATTAAAAGAAATATTTATAAACATGAGCATTCGAACATGCAGAGAAACTGTAACCACCTGGTTAGGCAGGACCTCAATCCCCTTAGTTTGCAGGGGGGTAAACATTTTAAATCTGTACATAAAAGAATTAGGTCAAATTCCAGTGGAAATCCAAAACTGACTTTTAGAACTTATAGAAATTTCCAAAAACATTTTATGGATAACGAACAGTATTTTTCTACCAATGTTCAAAAAATATAGAGCCACAGTCTAATATATTGTTTTTTATTATGACGATGATTTTTAAGAGTCAAGCACTTTATGGACAATAGAAATTGAACTCAAGTTCACTAAATGTACAATAAGGATTTATGGTTTTAACTTTCCATTAATGATTTTTACTAGGACGTTCTATGTATTTAAAATATGTTGTTTTGGTGTAATGGTTTTAAAAGACCGAACACTTGATTACATTTTCAGACATTCAGTCCACAGGTACTTTGGGCCGTCACTTCAAAAAACACGTCTGAATCCTCCTGTAAGCCCTGCGAAAAAATAACTATCTGATCTATCGGTGTGTACCACTTATTAGGATTTTCCCTCAAGCAGTGGGAGGGGGAGGGAAATCGAAAAGATCTGTCTGAGACCTTGAGACTTGCACAAGCGTGCCTTCCTGTACTTCCCTGAAAGAGTATTACTTTGCAGGTTCTCATGCAACTTCTCCCTCATCCTCCTTGGTGACTTCCTTTTTCCGTCTACCCTTCACTCTCTCCTTTCTGGAACACAGCTCCCTGAACTTTTTAGTCTCACTCCAGTCCCTGATGTTCTCAATCAATTCCCTTACATGCGTTCTTAGTCCTCTCGGCTTCAGCAGCTTCAACTCCTTGTCACCCATCGTCATCCTGTCATTCTTTTCTCAATTGGCTGATTTTCCATGTTTGGGTGCAGTGCTACGAGCTATGAAGACGGAATAGGGGGTACTATACCACCCGGATTTAAGACTTTTTCTCTGAAGACACTGGATATGGGAGAACATCTAGAATCACACTGGGATATTTGACTCATGGATTGTCCAACCCTGATGAAGTCCTAAGGGACGAAACGCGTTGGCTGGGCAGATTGACTTTTGTTTGATAAAAAGCATCAATAAAGTTGGATTTGAACACCAATACTAGACGCCCGATGAACTGAATTCAATTGAACTGATGCTATTGGAGATCTGTGGATGTTATAATACTTTGAACTTTTCATTGCTCAAATTGAGTTATACCTGTGTGGGTCCAGGCTGAGGTCTCATGTTATACATTCTCTGCCTTTTGGAATCTGGGAATGTAAAAGGTTCAGCTCAAAGGGAATCCTAATTCCTCATCCTTGGACATATATTCATGCTATTGGCTAAGCCACATGCAGCCCTTTCTTTGCTGCCATTTAACTAGCTGTAGTAACTTGTAGTGGGACTTTCTCTTCCTTATTTACATCTTTCTCTCTTTTCGAAAAAGGATTTCTCATTCTGATAGTGTTTTCAGTCACTCCTTACCCAAATTTCATGCTTTCTCTGCACAATTGTATTCACGATCTGCCTCCCAATAGCATCGCGTCTCTGTCAAAGGTCACCCTATCACAGCACTGCTTCAGCATCCGCCAACCAATTCTTGTGCGGCATCAAATGACGTAAACACCTGACTACTGTCAAGCTCTCATAAACTCCTTACACCATAATTAATCAGAAACCTCTACAATACCAGGAAGACTACTTACTTTCACACAGCAGCAGACTCTCGACCTGCTGGAGTTGCTGTACTCTGCATGTTCACTCCAGTGCACCAAGGAATTAACTACCACTGAGCTCAATGTGCTCGCACAATAGAAATATTACATCCCTATCTTGGTGTAACACAGTACACCAGACCTTAGCTGACAGTTCAACAATTCAACAAAATCTAACTGAAGTACCTCTCTTCAACTTTATGCTATATACATGTAATAAATAAAAAATCGAAAAATATCATCAAAAACACAATAACTGCCGTCCCTACAAGTCCAAGATCTAGTGCCACATAGTAATTAAATTTAAAGTCCGTCCACTGCATTCCACCTCAATGCTCCTACTACAAGTCCGAACATGCACTGCCTTAAGGTTCACTTCACATTCATCCGTCGTATGTGCATAAGACCCTCTTGACACTCACATTGCCCTTCTTCAGGTTACCGCTACTTCGTCCTCAGGAAGCAGGATCGGGTTGGAGCAGGGTCATTTTGAATTTCGGGGCAAAACTGCCTGAACCATGTAGGTACGGCAGTCAGTTCTATAGCCAAATTGGTTCAATTAATGCTGATCGGATCCAATCTGAACCATCAGCTCTGCTACTAGATCTGTCGGCACACAAATCTGTATCACTTTGACTTACCTTGTGTGCCACAACTACACGGACCGGGAGCTTTGTAGTCCCTGTACAGACTTTGGTGCTCCCCTATTGGACCAATCACTACCTTTTGTGAGACTCAGTAATGAACTAGTACTGTGACATTCTCAATAAGAATGACAGACACGAGTCAAGGTTTCAAGGCATTATGCAGAAAATTATTAGGCAAAATACATGAAATAACATTGGTCAGGTTAGCAGCAAGAATACAGATTATAAGTATAAGAACTCAGTAAAGTTCAGCAGTAAATCCAGCATAGATTCACCTTCTACGAATGGGGAGATGGGGGGCTCCATTGACATGGAAAATGTAGTTCCTTTTATAGGACTTTAGACAAAGGATTTCACACATTACTACAGAAATACAAAGTTCTTAGGATATGCACCAATGAGGAAAAGTCAACAAGAAACATTTTTCTACAGAATACGTATGAAGATTCTCTTGTAATACAATTACATTTGATTTAGAGGCTCCCAGAGTCGATTCAGGTAACATGAACTGCAACATTGTATACAGACAGGTCTGGGACAGCTAGGTTGTCCTTGGTTAGGTATATCTTAATCTCAAAGACATGGAAAGTTCACAATGCTCAGTTAGAGCAAAGGCGACAACAACAACAATGATCACATGGTGTAGTGGGCCATCATTTCAAAATGGAAGACAGTACACTTTTGGTTATATTTAGCCAAGCTTGACTTCAAACACATTGGAAGCTTAGAAGGAAAAAAAACAACATTCACACAGAAGTCAAGTAGGTTTGCCACGTGGCAATTTTTTACCGACATGGCCTATTTTTATGTTTAGGGTGGTAAAAATAATGAGAAAGTCAGTGAAATCTGGTATTTTGGTCCTTGTGCAGCATAAATGTAAAAGAGCAAATACATAAATGTTAAAAGTTTGCAAGAACTGTCTAAATATTTTTAGGGCGGTTATTAGAGCAGACAGATGGCTAAATGCCATGTTATGAAATATTCCAGACATTTTGGCAGGAATTATTTTTCTCCTAAAAGCTGGCTGGTCCAGAATACCAAAACGTGAACAAATAGCCAGTATTTATAAGAAAGGTGGCAACCCTAACAGAGTTGGCGAACCAGAATAAAATGAAAGACTAGCATTGAAGTAGAGGCAATTTTAGAGGGTGAAAGATAAAGACAATTTTACCTTTAAAAATGATGAGTACTGTTTGAATCTGGTTTGTTGGCATGCATACAATACCGAATAACAGTGCATTAAGGGCTTTGCGCATGGCAAGTGTTGCGACACATGCAGAGTGTCTCAGCAATGGCAAAAGTATCCTGCAAAGTGATAATATGGAAAGTAGGCACCCATAAAGCAGAAAGAAGGAGAGGGTGAACTATTGTGGAAAACAATAGAAGGCTCTGGCAAGCAAGTAACGATTTAAAAAACATACAAAAGGATGGGAGAGGAAAGGATGTGGCAATACCATACATGCCAACAATTTAGAAGAGAAAAGTAGGAGATTTTTTTTTAAATACTTGGGAGAATGTATTTCTCTAATTGACATCTATTGAAGCAGGGGCAATTTTAGGTGGGAGAATGCCAAAATAAAGCCATTTTTTGCTTTAGAAATCAGGAGTCTCCTGCCTGAATACAGTCTATTGGCATGTATGCACTATGGCCAGATCTGCAGAGACGATCTACATACAACCCTGGGTGAGAGGATGTGGTCTGACGGCTAGATTGCCGACTTTGGAGCTGGGAAACCAAGGTTCGAGCCTCGGAGTCGCGTCCACATCCTGTGATTCTGGGTAAATCACTTAATCTCCCTGTGCCTACCAAAAAAATTAATGTGTCCTTGTGTAACGTAACCGGTGCTCATGTTGAGCGCTCCAATACCTTCGGGTCGAGTTCGCGCTACATATAAATCTGCCAAAAAACAAACCCTCCTGATTCAGGCTGGAGCCTACCAGTTTCAGGGCTAGTCTCCAGCCTCCCCATACCTGCATGCAAAAACCCAATTCCTCTGCGGGCTTTACCTGACAGGGCCCGGTATTGTGACTCGGAGTATGCACTGCCAGTAACCTGCACCTGCAGGCCAGTGCACAACACTTGCATCACTCTCTCTGCCTGCCAATAGCACTTTCTCCCTGCTTCTGCTAGGTATGGAAAAAAAACATAATTTGCGTTTCTAATATCCGATCCTAACTAGATTCAGGCCCCATTAGAAGTCAATGGGGGATATACATTCTATATAGGTCGAGCCTGAGCCAGCGCGCATGCGTTGCTCTGCGAGGCTTCTTGTAATCACTCTAAACTACTCTGTGTGGGTCTGACTCCTCCCACACATTGGGTTGGTTTTTGCCTGTGTCATTTTGTCATCGTAGCCTGCAAATGGCTAAACGTGGGTGCATGTCCCACCTCTTTTGCAAAGGTTCACTCCCAAAGCGTTTTGCTTGCGGGAGCGAGCAGCGGCGCACAGGGCGGCAGCTGCAGTGCCTCCTTGTCTCCCCTCCACCACTCCCCCTTATCTCTTTGTGCCCGCCCCCACTACTCCTATTGAGCTGCATCTACCAACACAAACTTCACAACTACATCATCAACTCCGTCTTATCCAAGGAGGAGCTACCAGTCGGTAAGTGCTGCCTGATCTTATCACATAGCGCCTGCGGTCACAGCTTTCTGAATTTGTAGCGCTATTAAAATATCAGTAGTCCGTATTGGCACTCCCTTTATCGACCTCGGTTACGTGGGGAGGGGTCGAGGTGGGGGGAGTCTTTCCCAGCAGAGATCCTAACCTGTCCTTTGCATCCTGCACTCGGACCTCTGCGACAGGCTGTGCCCGCAAAGCAGGCTGCACAACAGCGGCGTCACTAGGGTTGGTGTCACCCAGTGCGGTAACTTACCCCATGACACCATCACATGGGGTGACACCTTTCCCAAATGAGACTATTTAGTAAATAGTCTCATTTGGGAAAGGTGTCACCCCATGTGATGGTGTCACCCGGTGCGGTCCGCACCCCCGCACCTCCCTAGTGACGCCACTGCTGCACACGCATGCCACAAATATGTATTTACTGCTGCAATTTTATATGTGTAAATGTATAATGTGCACCGTCAGCAGTTGTCCAGAACTGTCTCTCTGCGCCCAGCTTTGCAGGACAAGGATGCATGGTTCGAAAGTGACTTGCAGTTCAGTTTGAAGTCCAGTTTAAGGATGAAAGGCAACGCCGCCTAACCCCTCCCCCCCGCCGTGTTTGGAATTATTGCTTTGGCTAAAAATGACAGTGTATGAAACGACCAATATACAGCTTGGGTGCTTTGCCACATAACTGTCAAGGGACCGGTCATGTGTATCTCAGTGACATATAAAGCGCTGACCTGCCTGCAAGTCGGAGTGGGGGGGGACAGAGGAGGTGCAGGACAGAGAAGAGGGCCCAGCGACAGTGGGTGCAGAGTGCTGGAGGGATGCAACAGGGAAACGCACGATAGATGAGTGTGCAAAAGGTCTGCAGTCCTGGTTTCTCAGCCAGTGGCATGTTGCATTATGGGACTTGTAGTTTGTTTTTAACATTGTACGAAGGGCTGAAAGTCCGAGCATAAATAGTGCTGTTAGATGTCAAGCCAGGAGTGGCTGAAGGCACCACGGACACTTGACAGCACGCTATCCCAGCATGCCTTGCGTCAGTCATAAATGGGGTGCATTGGCATGGAGCAGCTTGGCCTGGACCCCTTCTGAGTCTGCGCGCGTCAGGGGAGACAGGGAAATGGGAATGCAAGGGGAATGCATCCGTGAGAACTGAAGTCCAAACTTTCGAAATCAAGCATGGCCTATGCAGTTTTCACTGTTCTGAGACTGATAAAATGAGCACTATGTTTTTGCTTTAATTACCCAGCTCAGTGGTGTTAATTTTATAATTTTCAAGAAGATGAAAGCTGGAGCCGGCCCTGCTGAAACTATTCTCTGCCACAGGGCTCCCACCCCACACCCAGCTTCTGAACCCACAGTCAGGACGTGGGGGGCAATCAGCCACCCTGCACATTAAGGGGAGTCGTGTCAGGGGCCGATGAGGCTGGACCGAGGGGCCTGTGGGCTACAGATGGCTTGCGGCTAGCGGGCGGCGCCCCAGCAGCTGCCCCCAGGCACTGCGAGAGGAATGTGGAACATTCTTGGGCGAGAGGCTGGTTTTGGAGGATTTCACAGCCAGGGTGACTCATCGCGGAGGAATATAAAATTGGCTAGCATTCGCGCCAAGAATTTTCAATTCTATTAAGGACACGGAGGCGAGGATTATGCTTCTCTTTCTATTTATTGCCACACACAGCAGCCAATGAAAAACTTTGTTATGAAAAATAAACTACATTTCCCATGATGCTCATGGTATACATCACATCCTGTATAGCCCCATAAGAGCCACCATCACCGGAACTCGTCCTCTTTCTTTGCTTCGAACAATAAAGTCCAACATAATAACTGAAGTCCAACAAAACCTCCAACATGGAAGAACCAATCCAACTGGGAAGTACGTCCTCTTTAACCAGGATTACCCTTAATCCGTTTTCTTTCAGATCCTGAAAGAATGAGAGATAAAACAACCCGTAACTTCTGTAAAGTCAGAATACATACACAACGGGTGGGTATTAATTACAACACTGTAATATAATCGGGTGGGATAATCCTCGCCTCCGTGTCCTTAATAGAATTGAAAATTCTTGGCGCGAATGCTAGCCAATTTTATATTCTATTACAGGACCGGAGGCTTCGTATTATGCTAGTTTAACGCTGATTAAAAACTACAGAGGATATATCACCCACCGGCTTATAATAAAATTGTTTAAATGTTGATTCAGAGGACCAGTCTGCAGAATGCATGATATCGTGTACAGTAGAACCCAACATGAATGTTTTAGAGGCCATAGCACCTCGGACAGAATGTGCCCCAAATACTTGAATGTCAACACCTGCTTCTTGCATAACAGATTTTAACCATCTGGCTATAGTAGCCGCAGTGACAGGCTTGAAGGGGTTCTGTAAAGCAATTAATAATTGCACCACACCATCAGGCCTAAGAGACCTGGTACATTCCTCATACATTTTAAGACATTGAACAACGCAAAGCTTGGCATTGCTAGGAAAAGCATGATATTCCACAGTACGAGACATTGTCTTTGTTCTGGAGGTAATGTTAAAAGAAACTCCTTCCGGAGTAAACACTCTACCTGTAAGATCCAGAGCTTTGATATCCGATGAGCGTCGACAGGCTGCTAAACATAATAACATGGCCAATTTGGAAGATAGTTGTTTCCTTGTCAACATGTCATTTGTGGGCCATGTATTGAACAAGGAAAGAACTAGAGACACATCCCATAAAGAGGAATACTTTGGTTTAGGCGGATTAGCCACTCTAATACCTTTCAAGAGTTTACAAATTAATGGGTGCATCCCTACAGGTTTGCCTTCTATTTGAGCATGACCCGCTGAAATGGCTGAACGGAAATTATTGATAGAACGATATGCCAAACCATCAGCAGCTTTTTTGGACAAAAAATTCACAACATAGGGTAACCCTGCCCCCACGGGATCCACGTGTTGTTCCACGCACCAACGAACCCAGCCTTTCCAGGCTGACGAATACCGTTTCCTGGTGGAAGGGGCCCAGGCCTGATTGATAAAGTCGGAAGCTTGTTCCGAAAATCCTGGCATATGCCAACGTTGCCTGAAAGTCTCCAGGCCATCAGGGACAACTGCCCCGATGTTATCATCGGGTGCAACTCTCCGTGAGGGCCCTGGAGCAATGTTGAGGACCACGGAATCCTCCTGGGAAGGTCGCAACTGGCCTCCAATAGTAGCGGGAACCAGGGTTGCGACTTCCACAGTGGAGTCACCAAAATCACCTCCGCCTCCTGGCGCATTATCTGTGTGAACACTCGGGGATCAGGATGAAAGGAGGGAAGGCATAGCTCAGATTGTGTGTCCAATTCTGGGAAAAGGCATCCGTCGCCAGAGCCAACGGATCCGGCCTCCAACTGAAGAACTTGTTCATCTGACGATTCAGTCTGGAGGCAAAAGATCTATCTCGCAGTGTCCCCATATTGCCTGAAGCCATTGCACCATCTGCGAGTGTAATTGCCAATCGCTGTAATCCCTGAGGTGCCTGGAATTCCAGTCCGCTACTACATTGGATTTGCCCGGAATGTACTCGGCTATGACCGAGATTTGATGACTGAGGCAAAAATGCCAAAAGTCCTTCGCTATTTCCACCAACAGGGACGACCTCGTGCCCCCAACTTGTTGATGTACTGAACCGCTGATATGTTGTCCATCCGCAAGAGGATGCAACACGATACCTGTTTGGGTGACAGCGTCCGGATCGCAAACGATCCCGCCAGCAGTTCTAGACAATTTATGTGGAGATCTAGTTCCCCTAAGGACCAACGCCCTCCTGTGGAAATATTTCCGCAGCGCGCACCCCAGCCCCAACGGCTGGCATTGGACTCTATGATGACTTCCGGCAGAGAACCGAAAATTGCTCTGCCGTTCCAGGCTTCGACGTGGCCTAACCACCACTGAAGCTCCTCCCGTACGTCTCGGGAGAGGGGAACCAGATCGGTATAGGAGAGACCCTTTTGCAGATGTTGAATCTTGAGCCTTTGAAGCGCCCGATAATGCAAGGGTCCTGGGAAAATTGCTTGAATGGATGACGCCAGAAGGCCCACCATTCTGGCAAGCACCCTGATTGATACCATCTGTTTGGATAACAGGGAACGAAGTTCCTTCTTGATGTCCCGAAGTTTGGAGCGTGGCAGACTCAGTTGAGCCTCCAACGAGTTTATGACAAAGCCCAAGAAATCTATTGTCTGGGAAGGGGACAGAACTGACTTTGGTTCGTTGATCACGAAACCCAAGTTTTGTAAAGTAGCAATGGTCATGTTTAAATGTTGAGTTGCCAGTGTAGGAGATTGCGCCATGATAAGAATGTCGTCTAGATAAATTATCATACGAATCCCCTGTTCCCTGAGGTAAGCTACCACTGGTTTCAAGGTCTTGGTGAAGCACCAAGGAGCCGAGGAAAGTCCGAAAGGAAGGACCAAATAGTGGTACCATTTGTTCCGCCATTGAAATTTTAGAAAACGTCGATGTGGAGGAAAAATGGGGATAGATAGATAGGCGTCTTTCAGGTCCAACCGGACCATCCAGTCCCCTTGTTTGAGGAGATCCGCCAAAAGATGTATGCCCTCCATTTTGAAGTGTTTGTACGTTAAAAAATGATTGAACTCTTTCAAATTTAGTACCAACCTGTAACCTCCACCCTTCTTCTGAACCAGAAAAATATTGCTGCAGAAGCCGTGAGGGCCCTCGCTGCAATATGCTATCGCGTGCTTCTGCAGCAACCCTGCGATTTCGGAATCTATAAAATCGCATTCTAGTTGGGAAAAAGAAAGCTGTCTGGGAAGTTTGATCTGGACGGGGGTCTGGAAGAAATCTAGATGGAAACCCTGCACTGTCTGCAGTACCCAAGCATCTTGCGACAAGTGAGCCCAATTGTGATAAAAGAATTGAATACGCCCCCCCAGAGGTAACGGACAAAGGTCCGGAGCGCTCACCTGAGGATTCGGCGTTCTGGAAGTTTCCCCGGTAATATCCTCTGTTGAAACGCCGTCTATTAAAGCGTTGTCTGGTGGGGTAGAAAGTGCCACCACGGGTGGAGTCCCAGTCTCCCCTGCCACGACCGAAGTCACCTCTCTGAGGACCTTGGGAAAAGTGACGGCCAAACGAGCGTCCTCGGCCTCGTCCGGCCCTGCTGAAAACACCAGCCTGAAAAACTCTTTTAATGCCAGATTGGGCCTTATCTAGAGTTGTGAATGTGCCCACATATTTGGCTACATCCTTTACAAAACGGTCTCCGAATAGGTTTCCATCTGCCAGCGGACCAGGCTCCGCCGCAGCCAACTCCGTGAGATTGGAGTCCATTTTCATGAGGATAGATTTGCGCCGCTCCGTAGAAATGGCACAATTGGCGTTGCCCAAAAGGCATATAGCCCGCTGGGTCCATCCGGCGAGAACATGGGGGTCAATTGCATTTCCAGATTCCTGCGCTTGCAACGCCATCTCCAGTACCTTAGCTAAAGGTCCTACTACGTCCAACAGCTTATCTTGGCATCCACGCCAAGCACGATCAATCCCTTTCTTGGGATCTTTGGTGAACTTCTTTAAGAATGTTAGGAGACTAGAGTCAATATCCGGAGTTTCCGTCACCTTATCGGGAACGTCCGGTCTAGGGCATTCTGACCGTAGGCGATTTCGCACCTCTTTGTCAAAGCTCTTGCGTATATTGTCATGCAAGTAGGCCGCAACCTCGGGAGCCGGCAACCAATCAGAGGATCTGGGGTGAACAATCTCCGCTGGATTAAAAGTAAAAGGGGTAGCTATGGGTACCTCTGTATTCTTTGATTTCTTCATTCTTTTCTTTGGAGGGGATGTGTCCGGGGTGTCAGACCCCGTAGAGTCGGGGTCAGTGTCGGTGCCTCTAGCTTTTGCCATGTCCCCGTCGGGATGAGGAAGTGAATAGTAGGAGGCGGAATGAGGCCAGGGTTTAGGAGCGTCAGTGGCATCGCCCTGGGGAGCAGTAAACCCATGACGTTTAGCAAACTGCTCAAGTTGCTTAGTGATCGGCTTTAAGGCAGTAGCTAGAGCCTGTTGTACAGTTCCCGGAACTGTCTTCTCCAGGGCCTTGTTGACCGACTCCTGAACCGAGGCGTCCAGGGCCTCCACAATGTTGTCCTCTAAGGAAGGATTGGGAACTTCCTCTTCATAGAAAACTTCATCCTCGTCATAATGCACCCACTCTTCCATTGTGGGATCAATAAAGTTATTAGTAACCTGCAACTGCGGCAGACAAAATTTCGAGGAGTAATGGGGGACCAACCCAGAGCACAAACACCAAAGTAGTACCTAGTCCCTCAGCAACAGCTGTATAAGTGGTTTTTTCAGCCCAAAGGGCGTAAAAGGAGCCAAGAGCAGGGTATTTTAATGGAGGTGTGCTGCCTCCAGGCCCAAATTATTAATTACAGCCAGCCAGGCGTCAGTGAACTGCTCAGTGGGGAAAAAGGGAATACAGAGCACCAGACAGCAAAAAACGGGTCGTTTCGATGTGCGTAGCCCAAATCCTACTAGAAGTAGCCCAATTGGGCTACGCACATCGAGACATGAGGAAAATTGTAAAGGGAGGGCTCCGAGCGCATACGGCCGATGAGGGGGCCTCAGCGCTAAAACTTACAAAGACAAGACACCGCCGTAGGCGGAGCGGTACATTAACTGCGCGTGTCCCGGCAAAACAGACGCTGCCGATCGCGCTGGTGTCCGCTTAAGAGCGGGAGATTTAAAAGATGCTTTTAAGCATCTGTGAGAGAGCGCGCACCTCCGCTGAGCATACGCGCCGGAAAAACCGGCGGGAGGTCGCGCTGGTCAACAAACACAGTCAAAGCAAACGCGATGATCGCGTATAATCCAAACACCTTAATTAGGCCAAAATAAGCACAGTTCAATACTGATATAGCGTAGGAGCACTTATCTGACTGCGTGAGCAGCAAAGAAAGAGGACGAGTTCCGGTGATGGTGGCTCTTATGGGGCTATACAGGATGTGATGTATACCATGAGCATCATGGGAAATGTAGTTTATTTTTCATAACAAAGTTTTTCATTGGCTGCTGTGTGTGGCAATAAATAGAAAGAGAAGCATAATACGAAGCCTCCGGTCCTGTAATAGAATCACGACTTTGTAGCTGGGAAGGGGGGGGGCGCGCTGAGTGTTTGTTTTTGCGGTGGATGCAAAGTGTGCATCTGACACCGCGGTGCCTCCTGGGACCATCTATGATTAAAGATCCCCCACCCCCGCGTGACACTACCACCCTGAGTGTCTTGGGTGGGCGTCCATGTGGCAGGTAGCAACTCGTGCTTAGAAGGAGGTCCTTGAGATGGGGGAGGGGGGGGGCATCCCTGCCTTGCGCATCTCAGGTGGATGAGGCACTGAACAGGCACCAATGCGATCGGAAAGGGTGCTCGGTGGGTTGACACCCTTGATGCAGACATCAGGGCTGCGAATTCCACTGATTCGACTCGGCCCTTCATTTCCGAGGTCGATCAAATAACGACCTTTAGTAATATGTCTGGTGTTCATAGCGAGAAGACAGCAAGGACTATATCGGAACGCGTCGTTTTGTTTATTAGTAGTAGGGAGCTCACCGTGAACGGTTATTGGCAGCGGCACGTGGACATGTAGGCAGGTAGCACGAACATTTATACAAAGTGTCACGAAACTCTTGCACGTCACTTAAGGCGCCACAATAACAGTTTCTTAAGGTCCCAAAGGGCGAGACCTATTGGCTATGCCAATGCTTGTTTTTTTTAGAGATCCCACACTTTTCTAAAATGATGGCATGTATGGTTTTAAGACATAGACAACGTGTGCAATTATCCAGGGCCCCCATCTTGCAAGAGGCCCCTGGAAAAATTACCTTTTTCTCTATATTGCTTAAATCCATTTTTCTATGTCAACCTGTAACGTATAATTCATTATTGTTTGACATAACGGGGCTTAAATTAGTGGAAAATGGATCAAAAATATCAAAGTTGCTCCGAACAGGGAACCCCAAATATTTCTTGCCCTTGACCCCCAAAATCCTCAAGATGACACTGCAGAGCTGCCAACTTAGGCACTGAGGGGCTTATTTACAAGGCCCTTGCGTCACTTTTGCGCCATTTTTAACATGGGAAAAGTGACGCAAAAGTGGCGCAAGGGGCTTGTAAATCTGCCCCTGAGAACCCAGGTTCCAGACAGCGGCGGCTCAACAGTCTGTCCAAATCATTTAATATCCCCGGCCCGTACCTTAGAAAAAATGAATGTGTAATGTAACTAGTGTTCTTGCAAAGCGCTCCAAAGCTTTCGGATAGAGTTCGCGCTATATAAAACTGCAAATAAATACAAAAAAAGGGTTTACTGCAGTGTTTTAATCTCTATGTTGTTACATTGAACGGATCACTTTCCAGTTTTAAGATGGCCGCCATACTGAGAGCTGTAGCGCTAATCAAGCACACTCACTATAAGACAAGATGCTATTAAAAAATCTTGCCGTGTTTCCGTTAGCATTCTTATCGAATTCATAGGAGTTTTTCTGTAACATCTGTGTCACATATTACGATAGTAAAGTTCAAAATTAGATTTTAGGTTTGCTATAGCAATTACTTCAAATAATGGAAAATACAAAATAGCATTATTTGCCTTTACGTTATTTTACTTGGCAGTTCACAGGGTTCGTAGCCTTTGTAAACCAGCTACTGTGTGAGTCTGCATTATCAAAAAATTAGTCCATTGTCTATGTCGATGTAAATCCTTGTCTAGATTGAAAGTGTATGGTATGCTGTGCCTGACACAGCAGAGTCAGGCGCTTGAGCTGTGACCCGGAAGTAATACCGTAGAGCCGGTCTACTCTCTTTTCCGCTTTGCTCTCTTTCCAGTGGCGGCGTGCTTCTAAGCAGCCCACGAAGTGGCAGCGCAATGAGTGTCCCAGCTTTTATCGACGTGACGGAGGAGGACCAGGTGAGAGTTGTACCCGATCCCGGGAACTGATCCCCCCCACTCTCTCGGTAGTCTCCGTTTGTATCCTTGCGTGCATCGTCTACTATCGTATTGCCTCTCTATAGAGACTAGTGCTTGGGTTTCTGTGACATCCTGCCGTTCCTATAGGAGCATTGTTGACATCTTGGCCTTTGACTTTGTACAGAGAATATTTCGGGGCCTATACCCTGCAATAATCTGACCTTTATTATGCCAGTCCACAGACATACATATCTCCAATAATACACGTGTATCCTGATCTGTAAAAAGCAGATTGAAACTCAAGATTGGGTATGCATTTAATGTCGGGCGATATCAGTAAGAAAAGTAAGGGTAGGGGCCTCTACAGTACTAAATGTGCCGTTTTGTGGTAGCAGTGCTATGAAAGCTCAGCAAAGAACTGTTAACGGTTAAGAAAATGGGTGATTACACTGATGTGATTCTGAACGGTTTTTTTTCATTTGGAGTTTTGAAAAAAAAAGATGCAGCCCAGACAGCAGAAACAATGCTGGCATATTCCATTTTTTGGAGCAAAGAACTAGGAGCGTCAGTAGCAAAAATCATACCACCCCAAGTACAGTAATAGTAATATGTGCAAAGTTTTCATTTACAAGAAATACCGCCTGTCTACCCTTGGTTATACGTCTGATTGTCCGCAGAGATTTCGCTACTTAAAGTTCCTTCAAAAGTTGGGCTCATGTACAATTCATACCCTTTTACATGCGGATGATATTATTTTGTTTGATGTAACCCCTTTAGGTCTACAAAGAGACCTGCAGGAATTCTGCACTTATGCTAAAAGTCACTTTCTAAAGATAAATGTTGCAAACTGTAAGATGCTAGACTTAAGGGGGAAGAAGAAAGGTTTCAAGTTTAATTGGTACATGGACTACGAAAAAGTGGAGGTTGGTAACAACTATGTTTACCTGGGAAAACCTTTCCAATCAACCTCTCCCACAAGCTGCACTTTTCCTATTTAGGGAAAAAAGTCTTAGCCTATGCAGGTGCTCTTGAACATTTCTATTATTCCATGGGGAAAAAGACATTTTAATTATATATTAGAAATATCTAGAGCAAAGATTACTGCAACTTTGACGTATGCTCTGAAATGTGCTCCTGTCTCTAGCTGGTCTTTTTTAAACTTGCATGAAGGGAAGATTTTAAGGAAATTTTGCAGTTTGAGTTCAACTATACCTGTACAGATTCTTAGACTTTAACTTGTTCTTACCAGCACCTATTTCCAAGAACATTTAAGTGTAATCTGTCGGCGATAGAGGCTCATCCACGCACCTACTCTTTCGTTAAGACCACTACTTAATGTAAGTTTGAGAGAAGGACTGGGAGGAAAAAACGTGTTTAAAAAAAAAAAAAAAAAAAAGTAAATGAAAAAATTCGAAGTTTGGCTTTTACACTGGCGTATGTCAAATGTAGTAAGGCTGTTCTGTAATCGTGATCTCCAGGCCAGGTATACCACTTTTTGAAAGTCCAAGTGGGTAAGCTAAATTATATCTATGACCAAGAATATGGCAGAAATATTTACATTTATAGCAGTTTGGCAGCACGCACTAGTTTTGAGGAAAGGCATCCATATCTCTCCTATCTAATCTCACACAATATGAAACGTCTTCTCTTGCCTCTTCGGATAGGATACCTCCCTCTTAACTCCTTTTTAGCAAGAAGGAGAGGATCTCCAGTTGATTCTGCTATTTGTAAACTGTGAATTAGGTCTCCACAACCTTTATTCATGTACTACATCTCTTCCCAGCACTGAGTGGTGTTAGAAAGCGTTTTTTATTCCCTTTAACGGAATGCTTTAATATAATTACGCATCATGATTTGGTATTTTTAATGACTCATCCAGCTAATGAACAAGTGTGTTTTTCTCTATTTACATTTTTAAGATTTTTTTTAACCGACAGTTTAGAAAAAAATATGAATTGTTATTTTATACTGATTGAAATCAGTTTGTATTATTAAAATTTTAAGATGTTTCATTATTAATGGATGTATTGTGGGTCTCTGAGGAGGTCTAAATCAATTTTCTTAATACACTTGAAAATGTCTACTATCGTACTCCCTCTCTATAAAGGCTAATACTTGGCTTTCTGTGATACCCTGCTTCTCTCTTATAGGATCATTGTTGACATCTGGACCTTTGACATGTATTGAGAATACTTAAGGGCCTATGCTGTTGCAATGATCTAACCTGTAGTATGCCAGTACTAAGACATACAGATCGCCAACAACAGACTTGTCTCCTGATCTGTAATAAGCAGATTAAAATTAAAAATTGGGTGTGCATTTAATGTCAGACAACATCAGTAACAAAAGCAAAGGCGAGGGCCCTCTAGAGTATTAAATGTGCCGTTTTGTGGATGCCAATATGTTGCAGTAGTGTTATGAAAGGCCAGTAAAGAACAGCTAACGGTAAAGAAAAAAGGCGATTACTCTGATGTGATGTCTGAAAGGGCCGTTTTTTTTACATTTGGAGTTTTGTGGGGGGAAAATAGTGCAGTCTAGACAGCAAAAACAATGCTGTCCTATTCCATTGATGGGAGCAAAGAACTAGGAGCATCAGTAGCAAACGTCATACAATCTCCTGTACAATAATGTGTGCAAAGATTTAATTTACAAGAAATACCTTCTGTCTACCCTCCACCTTCGAACATTTGCCTTCCTATTATTGGTTATACTAAGTATCGGTACAATCATGATGCTTTTGGAAAGGATTGGAATCGCCTTCTGAGTTAAACTTAGCAAAAGAACCTTATTAGTTTGGGTCTTCTCAATGTATGCTTGTTGCAGAAACATTTCACTAACATATTTGATTTATTGCATGATGACCTGCCTGATGTTCTGTTTGACTGAGACCTGGCTTTCTAGTTCCTCCTCCACTGTGCTGGCCATTCCCCCCTGAATATAAAATTCATTGCCTTAACCACCCTTGTGGGAGGGGCGGAGGCATTGCTATTGCTTATAAACAGAAATATACCTGCTCAGTATTTGAGCTCAATGAACTGAGTGGTGCGGAAGCTCTCTGCTTCTGCCTCACCTTAACTCCCCGGCAGTCTGTGGGTGGTGGTCTTGTTTATTGACCCCCCCACCCCCCCTGGCCTGGCAGGAGGATTCCTCGATTCTATGAGTGATGCCCTCTCTTGCTGGGCAATAAATTACTTTCACTTTCTTGTTTTGGGAGATTTTAACATTCATATGGATGAATTGACTTACAATGACTCAATACGTATACGGGCGATATCCATGACTTCATTCCCCAACATACGCGTGAAGCAGGGCATTTAATTGATTTGGTGCTTTCTACCCAGAAGCTGTTTATATGGGACCCTCTCCTGCTACCTTGGACGGGCCACTATTTGATTTAATTTAGCTGGCCAGTTTCTACTGTCAATTATTTCTCTATATCCTCAATTAGAGCAGCTTTGCCTTTTAGGGCCTATAATAAAATTGATCAAAGTATGCTCCTGGCTTCACTTAGCATGTCCATGCCCAAGTTCACTGGTAATATTGAGGCAGATATTGGTAGGCTGAACTGTTGGATCCGTGAATCAGTTAATTCATTGGCCCCTCTTAAGCTTAAAAAAACGATGAGAAGTAGACCCTCCTCTCCCTGGTTTACTGAAGCTCTGTCAGATGAAAAGCAACGTTGTAAAAAAGCCTAAAGAGAGTGGCGCAAGGAGTATAATCTGAGAGGGAAAGAGGCATATTTGCTAGCTCTAAGGAAATACGATGGCCTGCGCAAAATTGCAAAAAAGAACATTTTGAGAGCACGATTGCAAAAGCACGCAATAAGTCTTGTGAAGTATTTAAGATCACTTCCGGGTTATAACACAAACGCACGGAGCGGGACACAGAGGCAAGGCGTACACGCTTAGATACCTTCCGATATTGGAATATTAAGCAGAATCATTGTGCTGACACACAGGAGGGATCGGAACTCTGATCGCCATAACAAGACCTTAGAGACACCAGAACCGAGAGAATAAGATTTATAGTAAGAAACGAGGACCAAATCACCACACACAGCCGGGACGGAAGTAGAACCGGCGAAGAGAACGGGACAATTTCGTGTGTGCACCAATCAGCCCTGAAGAAGTCGTGTGGGTCACTCCCCACGATGAAACACGTGTTGGCTGGGCATTTTTTCATGTGAAATAAAGAAACCAAGTGAACACCCAACGACTTGTTATTGAGGAAACACCAATCAAGAGTGGATCGGATCATTTTTATGTTGGTTGCAAAGATTGAACAGGGAGATTTGACACAAAAGAGACTTTTATTCTTTTTGATAACAGCGTGTGCATAGGAAAAGTTTTTGTGTACGTGGTGGATCTGGTAAACGGTCCAACTGGATGGTTCTGGGTGTGTATTTCCCTCACCTATTTGCACCGCACAGAATTTTTGTCAATACAAATCACGCAAACAAGGGAGGCGCCACATCCACACTTAAACCTAAAACCACCCCACCTGTGATTTTACCAGCTTTATGTCCCCAGTAGCTTGTTCTCGAAGTTCCTCATTCTCATGAATGGTGTAATAAGCTGGCCATCTTTTTCCAGGAGAAAATTACGAATCTCCAATTAAGCCTTGCTCGCTCCTTGCCAGCGTCTAGTAGCTCCTTTTCCGATGGAGAGGTGACTATCGACGTAATAGGATGTTTCCTCTCATCTTTTGAGCCCATCTCCTGTGAAGAATCCATTGCGGCCATCTTATATGTTACATCTGGCTCACCTGCTGATCTGTGCCTCACGAGTGTTCTAGTTTTGGCGGCAAAGGCAATTAATCCTTGGGTGAACATGCTATTGAATGAGTCACTGGCCACTGTAAAAGTCCCCAGAGACTGGAAACAGGCTAAGATCCTCCTGCTGCTAAAGAAGCCTTCAGCTGACCCTAACCTGCCCTGTAATTGCAGGCCCATTTCCCCGTTGCCCACATTTTACAAGATACTGGAAAAAGCATTGAACAGGTGGCTCTCGTGTTATTTGGAGAAGAATAACCTCCTACATCTGAGTCAGTCAGGTTTTAGGAAGAACTTAAGCACGGAGACAGCCTTACTCAAGGTGACTGAGGAAATTTAAGGTATATTGGATGCCTAGGGCAGGGCAGGGCAGTGCTGGTCTTGTTAGATCTGTCTGCCGACTTCGATACAGTTCTTCATTCTTTCCTCCTAGACCGTCTCGCAAGGATCAGAGTGAAGAATATTGCCCTCAGCTGGCTATCCTCCTTTCTAGATAATAGAGAACAAGAGGTTTGGCTGCCCCCATTTGCCTCTGGCAACAGGCCTATCTCTGTCGGGGTTCCGCAGGGCTCGGCCCTTAGACCTATGCTGTTTAATGAGTACCTTACCCCACTTGCTCTAATTGTTCAGTCATTTGGTGCTAAGATTGTGTCATGTGCAGATGACACGCAAATTCTCTTCTCCTTTATGGAGGGAGAGGTTCTTTGCCTTGACTCTATTAAATCTTGCCTTCACCACAGTTTTGGCCCGTCTACATCAGAATCAGCTGGTGTGCAATACTGACAAAACCGAAATTCTCTTTTTTGGTATCTCTGCGCCCTCCGGCTGGTCCGCTTGTTGGCCAGATGGTTTCATTTCACAAGTGTCCCAAACAGACACAGCCAGGAATCTGGGAGTTAAGTTTGACAGGTGCCTATCTTTCCTACTCCAGATTAGCGCAGTGACTGGTATGTGCTTTGGTATGTTAAGGGCATTGAAAACATATCTGTTTCTTTTCTCCTTTACTGCAAGGAAAACAGTTATCCAGGCTCTCATAACGTCTCGCCTCGATTACTCTAATGCCTTCTATCTCGGCCTGCCAGAATATGCCATCCATATATTACAAGTTATGTTATGTTATGTTAAGTGGTTTTGTAAAGCGCTCAGCTGACCCGGCAAAGGGGCGTCCCGGCGCTAAGAGCAATAATAGCAACTGGCTGCAAGAGTCCAATCTGGCAAAGGAAAGAAAACCAAGAGAGGTAAAAAATGACAGACGGGGGGACAGATAGCTTAGTGAGGGAATAGGTGGGTTTTCAGTGCTTTTCGAAAAGCAGAATAGTTATCCATGCACCGGATATGACTTGGAAGACCGTTCCACAGCTTAGCAGCCAACACGCGGAAAGAGCGCCCACCGGCGCGTGCCCTCCTCACACGTGGAATCGATGCCAGCTGTTGATCTGCGGAGCGTAACTGACGCGTGGGAATATAGGCAGAAAGTAGGCCAGATAATATCCCCGGGATCGGATGTTTCAAGATCTTGAACGCGAAGCAGAGAGACTTGAACTCCACCCGCCTCTCCACTGGCAGCCAATGTAGCCGGCGAATAGTACTGGAGGTAGAGCAGCATCTGGGCATGGCAAGAAGAGTTCTAGCGGCAACATTTTGGACCCTCTGCAATCTTGCGATCTCGGCCCTGTTGACCCCCAGGTAGAGCACACTGGCATAGTCCAATCTTGACAGCACAGATGCCTGTACGATTGTCTGCCGGATAGAGGGGTCAAAAAAGCCCAAAATGGGCCTGAGGCTGCGCACGATACCAAAACAGGTCGCCGCTACCCTCTTAGTTTGATCTAAGAAACTAAGAGCCGAATCTACCCAGATGCCGAGATTTTTCACCACCTGTTTGGGAGTGGGAGCCGGTCCCAGGGCGGAAGGCCACCAATGTCCGCTCCATAGCTCAGGATCTTTTCCTACCAGCAGGACCTCAGTCTTGCTGGCGTTGAGCTGGAGACAATTGGCGGTCATCCATCCTGCAACATCCGCCAACCCCTTCGAAACTTAGCAGCATCGTTTAGACAGTCATTAGACAGGGCGACGACCAATTGAGTGTCGTCGGCATATGACACTATAGTCAGCCCGCTCCTCTTAGCTATTACAGCTAGGGGCTGGACGTACAGGTTAAAAAGCATAGGGCTTAGAGCAGAGCCCTGTGGGACGCCCTGTTTGACGGAATGCACCTTAGAAGAACAAGCATTTGCAATGCAATAGGTCTCGCATTTACACAAGTTTAAGCTATTGGCATTGTAAATAACAATGCCTTTTATTTATGTTTTAAAACCAAAACATAAATTAAAGGCATTGTCATTTACAATGTCAATAGCTCAAACTCGCGTAAATGCGAGACCTATTGCATTGCAAATGCTTGTTTTATTTTGAAGGCAGCTTTTCATATTCTGTATGTTATATTAGAATACTTGTGCATGACTTACATGCCAAATATTGTCAAGGGTCAGTTCGTGCACGGACTCTTAAAGCCAGAGACGGCACTTGGCTCGGCTCTGGCGTGGCTCTTCCTGTTAATTTGTTGGCTCGCCTTCCTATCAACCACTAGCTCACATGGTGTTCCCTGGCAGTGGATGACACAGAGGGCAGGATACACGCTGCAGGCTGTTGCCTTGCTTCTGACTCCTGGCGCTGTATGCAAGTTACCCTCAGTGCTAACAGTTCCTAGTTAATTATAAGGCGACTAATCAATGCACCTAATAACACTTGTGCGGCACTGAAGGGAGACAGGTGGAAGAACAACAACTTATGCGTCCACACAGCATCCAAAAAAGAGAAACTACAGCCTATGCAGCCCAACATTTCAGTACAGGAAGCACCTGACCCCCAACAAAACGTGAGCGTGTGCGCCCCTGCAACAAGCGGAGTCTTGACGGGACGAGAGTCTAACCCAGACAATAATTACAACCGTCCGTTTCACCCACCTCGAGAGCAAGACTGTCACAGGCTCTTTTCCCTCTCCTGGTTACCAGCAGCTTGTGGCGGTTGCTAACCACTAACCGGAAACGAGCAGTCGTCATGTCCGCTAGTAGAACGTAATGGACTTGGATTGCTTTAGACTCTCGAAGGAAAAAAAAAACAAGGGAAAGTAAAAGAGCGCCATGCGCGCGTTGTAGGCACGCCGTGAGCGTGCACATCGGCGTGGCCTGCGGCTCGTGCCCAGTGGCGGCGCCTGCGTACTTCGCCGCCGTAGTTGAAGTGCTGCGGGGATCGTGCGGTACAGGGACGGGGCCGCGAAAGCAAAAAAAAACAAACAGTAGAGGAAGTCCAGCGGGAGCCCACCCCGCCTTCGTGAATGCCGCATGGTGCGGCCAAAGCAGGATTTTAGGCGGGGCTCCTGGGAGCAAGACTGAGCCCAGCGTGTTGCTGCAGTGACCGGCTGAAGACGGAGACCAGCTGAGGAGCAGCGCAGAGTCCCCACAACAGCAGGTAAGTGGAGTGAGGCATGCTGTGCATGTAAAGCGCGCCGCGCTTGGAGCTTGCGTGCGCATTTAAAAGTGCTATTGCATGAGGCTTGCAAGGACGGAAGGGGGACAGGAGATGTGCACAGTGCGTGTTCACGGGCGCGTTCACATTTCCAGTCCGTCCTGCGCGTGCACAGCTCCTGTCTCCCTTCCGAAGCAAGTCAGCAACAATAAGTCTCGCTAGCGACAGCGCTTCGCGCTGCGTCGCTAGGTCGAGACCTAAAAAGGGGGGGCCGACACCTGAAAGGACCTGTCCGAGAGGAAGGAAGTGAGCCACGCCAAGGCGGGGCCCACAATACCAGCATCCTTCAGTCTCTGGATCAGGATCTGGTGGGAAACCGTATCGAATGCGGCACTGAGATCCAATAGGATCAGTGCCGAAGTACGTCCCTCATCCAGAGCTACTCTCAAGTGTTCGGTCACAGCTAGCAATGCGGTCTCCGTACTAAGACCCGGGCGAAAGCCGCACTGAGAGGAGTCCAATATGCAATTCTCCTCCAAGTGGCCTGAGACAATGGTGTTAACATAAGCTTCAGATATTTTAGAAATCCATGGAAGAAGAGAGATAGGACGATAGTTCTCGGGTTTTGTAGGATCTAAAATAGGCTTCTTTAATAGCGGCCTTACCGCGGCTTGCTTCCATGTCCTCGGTACTGTGGTTGTGGCCAGGGATAGATTAATGACCTGGCCCAGAGGTGTGAGAAGCACAGGTAAAAGTCTAATTAGATGTTCCGGCTTCATAGGGTCAGTTGGAGAACCCGATTTAGTCTTCCTGCAGAGTATGCCAAGTGTTGCTTCAGTGATTGGTGGAAAAGTAGCCAAGTGGTGCGAAATGCAGCAGCGCGCCTCTTACTGAATTTACTGAAGAGAGCAAGGATCTCGAGTCATCTTTTCTCTCTGCACTGGCTCCCAGTGAGGAAGAGAATTCTGTTTAACGCCTTGGTAATGATGTTTCGGGCTCTACACAATATTGGCCCTGGATACCTGGCTTCCCATATTCTTTTCTACAATCCAGCGAGGACCCTACGGTCCTCTCATCTGGCTCTGGCCAGAGTACAGAGAGTGAGACTGTCCAGGATTGGAGGGCGCTCCATTTCCTTGTTAGGGCCTTCTGCATTGAAGTCTCTCCCGATACATCTGAGACGAGAAACGTCAGAACCTAATTTTAGGAAGGGATTAAAAATTTGGTTATTCACCATGTAATCTGGCTTGCTCTTGGATTAGCGCAGGGACACTTGAAGGAGCACCTGTGCGATTTAAAAACCGGTTTCATCATCATCGTTTGTTTCAGGAGGTGGTTAACTCTTGCTTGTTTCAGTCCTCATGCATCCTTGGTTAAAAGACCGTAATGGCTTTTTTGATCAAATATCAAGTGCTCGGGAAGCTTGTTGGGCGTTAGATGCAAGTTGTGTAGAATGCTTTTCCTGATGATCATCAGGCTCGCCTTGCTTAATTTGGTGGATGTGGAAGGTGTTAGACTAACGATGTGCTTGTTTGTATTTTAATGTTCTTGCCAGTTAGGAAGTGAAAAAGGTGGCAAAGTAGTTATGCATGGTGCTTGTGTTTAAGTTGTTTTTTTACAATCTGTGGGTGTGATGGCTCTACCTATTTTAAATAATGTGTTCCTTTTTAGGTGTCCTCTACAAACAGTTTAGCCCATTTATTATCACTGGGTGGCTTTCTTGTCACTCATTTGCTTGTTTACTCAGTGGCTTCCCTTCGTCTGTTGATTATTTTCCTCTCCTGGATCATAGCTTTAGAACCATCCTTTTGATTCGATGGCCTGTATCCATTTATGGTTCCCATTCAGGGAATTACTATTTAGGTTGAAGCCTAGCAGACCATGCAAAGACATATTCGGGGCATGCTGAAAGCTTACAGAGGAATGAATTCCGCTCATTGCTCACCATTTGACTTTGTGTTTTTTAACTCACATTTGCTTGTGTTCTGTTCACTGACTCTGTTTTAGGGCATCCAACATGTTTTTGTCCCTCTAATGGAGCATACCCTTTTTACCACCTCCCTGACTGGCTCCTTGTATTCTTCCATGATTCTCGCTTTCCTTGGATGAAGAGCTTTTTTTTCTTTGGGAGGTACTTTTCGCGAGGCTTGTGTTTTCAGCTGTCTCCTTTCCATGCTAGTTCACAGAGCAGCTGCTGCAGCTCGGTGGGTTGTAATAAAGGTACTGAATTTCTTTGAAAATTGAAGAAGTTATTTTTCTCCCCAGAGAATTATGTTTTTGCATGACTGATTCTACTTATCTCTGGCAATACCAGTTCATCAGTCACAAATGAGCACTAAAGAGCCCTTTAAATTTTGTTTTCATCTTAGCACATTTGCTCTGCATACAAATGCAAATATCAGGCTATGTCTTCCGAAAAATTGCTGTTTATTCTTTTAAAAGGGAAGCTGGTGTTTACTTTTCTTTCTCTGACTGTAGAATGAGAGGATTTAGTAAAGTGAACTGTGCAGCAATCTTGTTGGGTACAGGGAGTGTGAAAGGAAAAGCTGCAGGATATAATTATTTTGTAGCACACAACTAAATTTAAATACATATAAATGAACTGTACAAATTTATCAGAGTATGTTAGTAAAGTACAAATGAAGCACTTTTTTTGTAATTCTGAAGTGTGGTGGAAACAAAGATTTTAATAGGAGCAAAACAAATCAATACACTTGGTGATGCTTGATGATAGCAAGCTATCCATGGAGAAGCAAGTCAACGCAGTCTCATCCACCTGCTTCCACACCCTTCGGATGCTCCGCAAGATCTTCAGGTGGCTCCTAGCAGACACCAGAAGGACCGTCATGCATGCCCTCCTCACCAGCAGACTGGACTACGGAAATGCGCTCTACGTAGGAATCACTTTACATCTCCTTTAGAGACTTCAGACAATACGTAACTCGGCGGCAAGACTCGTACTTGACCTCCCCAGAAGGACCCACACCACATCTCAAGAAACTACACTGGCTCCCGTTTCAGACGAGATGCCAGTTCAAGATGCTGACCCACACCTACAAGGCACTGCACAACGAAAGACCAGCATACATCAATAAACACCTGACCCTCCACCAACCTACCAGACACCTTCGATCAGCTTCCCTCTCCCTCGCAGACACCCCACGGATCCGTCCAGCCAACAGCGGATGACACTCCCTCTCGCACCTGGCAGCCAAGGCTTGGAACAACCTTCTCCTGCACCTCAAGACCGCACCATCGCTCCAGAAATTCAGAAGAGAACCAAAGACCTGGATGTTTGAATGATCAAACCTCCATGCAGCAGCAAACCACTCCAGATCCTCGAGACCCTCACTGGTCATTTGCCACGCTCTATAAATGTTTGATTGATTTGATGCGCAAATAAAATATTCACTCGAACCCGATTTCCAAACATTATCATTTGTGTGCTGCACTGTTTTGTCAGTAAAACTGTATGTGTGCAAATTGAGTGGTCATTTCAGTGGAAAATGTGTTGTCTGTAAATGACTGCACTACCATTCTATGCTTTAGTAATATATTTGTGATAGTGTGCCCCAAAGTGTACCACCAGCTACACACTATATCCTACCCCCTGCACACTGCACTCTCCTGCGGAATACATTAGCTACACCTGTTCTTTGTGAGATGCATAGATTGTTCACAATCCCTATGACTTCAGTGATGTAACATTAATGGCAGCACCACCAATCTGAAAATTATTCATGCACCACTAGTGCATGCCATTTGCAAAATGTAATTTGTGCGTAAGTCATTGTTGGCACACTTCTTTTCAACTATACTGTTTTTCGACTCCGGCCTTGAAGAAAGAAGTGTAATGTAATTTAAATAGCATCTGCTCAATTATCTGGCACACACTTCACAGGATTTACTTCAGCATTGAGTGTTAACACACAAGTGCTGAAAAAGACTAGTTTTCACCAATGTAGCATATATACAGATTACTCTATTACCATGTGTAATTCACATCTCAAAAAACATTATAATGGCTGGTATTAGGACCCGTTGGAAACCATGCAGGGGCACATTCAGAGGACTTTTCTCAAGAATCTAAAAATACTCAGTGATATAATCAACTGCAATAAAGGAAGCATGGGCATTACGAACAATAATTAGAAGAATCATTCAATATGCTCCTTTTTACCAGCAATGCTATTAGTGCAATTTTCAACAAAGCAGGGATCTTTTTCCAAGAGTTTTTATAGCACTTGCTACCTTAATTGAGCCTGTTTCTAAGCGTTTTTAATGCTTACAGATAAGAGAGTAAAGGGATAAGGAGATTGTGAAGCCTACGATTCTATTTCATTTCAATAGAATAATCAAGTTCCTTCCTTTGCACAATTGACTTGCTAAGAGTAGCGGTAGCAAGCAGAGCAGTCTTACCCCAGTGTACAGTAGATGGATCACGACTAAGATGCAGCATAACGCAGTATTGTTAAATCTGTGTTACCTCTATGGACTAGGGTCATCATTTAGAAGGCAGTATGTAATGAAACTCTTTTCTCCACATACACCCACATCATATCCACTTCTCCCATGACCCTTACCTTGCTGGAACCTATGTGACCCCTGTCCATACCACAGACCATACGTTTTACCCCGGGGAAAATGTTTGCGAGTACTCGTGGTGTACAGCTTCACTGAAAACCATTGGCAAAGCCACGAGGTCTCAAAGGCGAGACCTATTGGCTTTGCCCATGCTTATTACATTTGCTTATAGCAAACCTTGGGAGTGCACATATGTTTTCTTGCTCTCTGTCTTGTTTACTGCTTCCCCCCCTCACATCCCCATATGCCCCCCACCTGACTGGCTCTGTTGCTCACACCCTATATCTTCCGTGCCCAAGCCATCCTTTGCGTCCCCCACCTCTTGGAGTCTGACTCCTCCATTGCTCTCCTAGCTCACTGTGGCTCTGCGCATCACCCTGCCTACCCTCTCTAGTGTTGATTTTTACTCCATCCACTGCTCATTTTTTTTTTTTTTTGTGTGTGGAGGTCCTGGCAACTGCAATTTGCTGCAAGGCTTCTTCCTTAAGAGGTTTGTGTACACACACACGTACACACGTACACACACGTACACACGTACACGTACACACACACACACACACACACACACACCTTCCTTGTTAGTCTCTCCCTTGAGCATATCCTTTTGACTGACAGACTTGTATCCTTCCTGTGCTCACTTTTAGGGAACTACTTCTTACTATTTTCAAGCACTCCATGAGAGTGCTTGTTTTCCAGTTCCTTCTTGTGTTCAGCCCACCTCCCCGGCACTCTGTATTGCTCTCTCCCTCGTGTGCTTCTCCTGCTGCCTGCTTGTTGCTCTCTCCCTCGTGTGCTCTCCCTTACCTCTCCCCCGTGTTGCGCTCTCCCTCTTGTGTTGCTGCTGTTCCCCTCCTCACCGCCATCTGGTATTATTTTTGTTTTATTGTTCACCTGCAAAGAACATTCTTTTGTGCTACTTTTAATGTAATTTTTGAAATTTACAGATCCATCTTGGGTCTGTTTAATGTTAAAAAAAAACAAACAAAAAAAAAAACGCCACTGTCATTTTGTATGTGCGTGCACATGTAGTGGTGCATGCATGTGTTTGCCTGAAGACTATGATGCATGTCATCACGCATACTCTCCTATAAAATGACCCGTCTGTCATCACAACTTTTTTTCCTTTTGGCTATGCAACCTCAAGAAACAAGCATTGGCATAGCCAATAGGTCTCGCCTTTGGGACCTTATAAGTGTTTAGCCATGCAATAGTTGATGTTGTTGCACCAAGGATATTGTGCTGGATAACTAAACACTTATAAGGTCCCAAAGGCGAGACCTATTGGCTATGCCAATGCTTGTTTTATTCTTGGCATGGATGTTTTTTTAAATGTTCTTATGTGTCTCTAATCCCTTCCTCCCTGACAAGGCTTGGGGGGGAATATTGAACTGTTTGGGACATTTTCAGCACTGAGGATAAACTGGGAGAAATCTCTTATATTTCCGATGGGAAGATGAATTGTACATGGAGACCTGCCATTGCCTCTACAGGTGACAACGCAAAAGTTTAAGTACTTGGGGCTCTGCATCTCCAAGGGAGAAGCATTATTTTATGATGATGATCTAATTCCACTACAAGATAATCTAAAAAAAGACATATGATGATTATTCTGCATTGGTGGAGCAGGTGAGCATCTTGTAACCACAGAGTTGTGAGGTGGAGAGTGAGGGAATATGGTGAGTACCGCTGTGGCCGCAGTTCTTTGAATGACTCGTTGCTTACAAAAACACAAAAAATCTTTATGGAAAAAAACACATACAAAATCATACATAGATGGGCTTCGGGTCAGCCTCTTCATCTACTGGTGTGTTTAAGTCTCATTCACATTTGGAAGCACCCCACAATAGCATACAACATGTGCCCCTGGGTCAGCCAATGTCAGTTAGTTGTTGTTTGGAACTTTGAGTGGACTGCAGCATGTGTGCACATCCGCCTAAAAAAATGTGCGCTTCAGTGCCTGGGGTGGTGGGTTCACCTGGTAGACCAAGTGCTGCAACGGTTAATTTTTTCGTTTTAAAATTTAAAAGCAAATGTCACTAAATTTAGACTACACCATTGTTACTTTTAATATATTTCATTTTATTGCATAGGCATGCAAAAAACGCTTTCTTGTCAATGTAAAGCCTGCTGACTGTCAGTGGTTGTTCACATTGAAGGTAACAATCTGTAAAGCACGTTTACAGCTACAGTTCTGCCTTTGTTTTGCTTTTCGTGTAGCAATGACAGAGATGTGGTCGGCACTAAGGAAAACAGCAAAAGCAACACTTTAAAAAACCTGCGATACTGTAGTAGTCCCTACTTATAGCAAAATGGTCTTAAAAGTTGCCTTACCTTGAAGCTAATGGCTATTGGCCCGCAAGAGCAAGGCCTGATTGGCCACTTACAACAACAGGAACAAAAAGCACACAACTGCAAATAAAGAGCCATCTTGCTGTGCTTCCCCATTACATACACAGAGAGACACACCTGCCAGTTCTTAAGGAAAGATGCATTAAGGAAAGAAATCACTGCCCATCACAGTGGTGGAGTTGATATACAGAACCCTGCGGTTCCAATTTCCAGTGGCCTCGGCTTAGCTCTTTTGATGTTGGGGCCTGTGGAGAGAGTGTGTTTGGACAGCCATGGGGCGGAGTCGCCAAGCCTTTAAATATGCCGGAGAACACAGACCACCACAGAGCACCGCACAGGGGTCCTTAGACCAGAATTACCCAGGCGCTGTCACTAAAGGAAACGCGCATCTAGGAATGCCATATATCGCCCGAAGGGGAGGCTGTCCCGAGGTACCACGGAGGAAGTTTATGGAAAGCGAACACATTCCCTCGCTCTCACCTTCTCCTGACAACATTATATTTTACTTCCGTCTAACTTCACAGCTTCCCCTGCCTTCCCCTCTTTAAAAACACAAAATGGGTATCAAATCTCACAGTTTACTAAGTGCCAAGGTCTTTTCAAAGCTTTACAAAGGTAAAAAATAAATAAATCGGATGGCATGGCTCTCAACAGGCAGTAAATGTTACCTTCGAAGACGTCCCCGTTGTGAGCGAATTCTCTTCAAATACAGATAGTAACGGGAGAAAATGGTTCGCTTTCAAGAAATAAATAGACGAAAAAGACTAAATGAATCAAAAAGAGATTGCGGTGCCATTAAGCATCTGGTGGTTTGATGGTTTCCACCAATACTGATCAGGACAAATGCGTGCTCGCAAAACACACCAGCCATTATCGAAAAACAAGCATTGGCCGCACGCTGTGGTGGGGGAGGGGGAGCAGCCGGAGAGCAAGTGACGCGCGGCCGTGAAGGTGACACGGCCGCTAGACGCGCTCTGTGGTGGGGGAGGGGGAGGAGCAATAAAGAGGAAAGCCAGATGGCCTGGAGCATGCGAGGAAAGCGCGTTACTGTGCGCGTTCTCGCATGCTCTAGGCCAGGCCAAAAAAAAGTGGTCGCATTTCCGAAAGCCCACTTACAAAATGTCTCGCCCAGACCCAGCGCAAGCGCTGGCTTCAGGGCGAGACCTAAAAATAGTTTTGCTGATGGTGTACAGTATCGCTAAGAGACATTGTCAAAGCCAGTAGGTCCAAAAGGGTTTATTTAACCCTTTAAGTAGGGAGTCTGTCATTTTGGAACAGTAAATAAATCGAACGGTGTCAGCCACGTCATGCCATGTCAAGGGTCTGGAATTCCTATCCTCGACACCCAGGACACGTTGTTTGGGGTCAAGGACAAGTTTTCATACTTATTTTGTTCACTGTTCAAATAGGAGCAAACCCTATGGCTACCAGTTTACAGTACAACAGTATAGATCTTTGAAAGATTACTGCTTCTCACTAAAGGTAAGATTTGAATCCATATGTCTAAGTTGTGTAGGCTTGCATGTATGATTTAATTAATACTAAAGTCTTTAGTACTAGGGAAAGCACTCTAAGGAAATCTAAGGAGTTGTAAGCTCAGGTTGTATAACCGACGTGGTCCCAGTATAAAAACGTGTACACATGTTTCTACCTATAATGCTCCATGATTATATGGCAATACATGAAGAAGCACAAAAGGAAGAATTTAAAATGTTTGCTTTCAAAATCTAATGTACACAAAAATGCAACTTGAAAAAAACGTTTTTCCGTCCTATTGTGCAGATTTAGATGCCATTTCTCTAAGGCATGCCAATATTGAAAAAAGATGAATAATGGAGAATTGGTATTAAACCATTGTGGGTAACATAAAAATAAATTAGGGACCCAATTCTCCAAGTCGCATACATGCATCTTTTAGGTTTTTCAAAAATGTGTTACATGACAGTGTTTGTCATCTTACTGATAAGTCAGAAAGTTTAACTCTGAATACAGGAGCGATGTGGGAGCTTCTGTGAAAACTGGAAGGATTAACACCCTTGGATATACACCATTTAAAGATAAGGAGGGCATTATTTGTTGTGCCTGCCAGGACCACACCTAGCTTAGTAATCAGTGGGTAGGAAAATAGTGCAGTGTGACAGGTCCTGATGAATGCCCATGACCCAGGTAGGGCACCTGATTGGGTAGAAACATGTAGACCGTAACATAGGGGTTGATAATATAAGCTGTGTTGGGGTTTGGATTTTTAATCAGGGATGTGGAGGTTTATAAAATATCTACTTGTCCATGGGACAGGATGCTTCATAAATCTACTTGTCCTGTAAAAAAAAGAGTCCACTTGTCCCTTTGGTGCCATGCAAGGAGGTGTCATATTATGGCAGTGTTCTCATTATATTAGATCTTTGATTATAGCCTCTCTCATTATGCCCAGACTGATATAATAGCAGGGTGTGGACTCTAGCAATAAAATAATTGTTCCACCTTTCTGCAAACCTACATATTGGGGCTGGAAGTAGAGAGAAAAGGTAGTTTCAGAGCTGGAATACCCTATTGAGTCTGTGCACACCTACAAACCTGCTTGTTTCTGAGTTTTCACCAACGTTTCTCAAATCTCTTCCCACACTGGGAAAGGGCTGTAATTTACTCCTGACAAGGGCAGAAGTAAAACTTTGTCGACAGTGGGAAAAGAAGGGGTTTTAGGGAAAGGAAACTCGCAAACTCTCACAGTTTTCACATGAGCAAACCTACACATGCATATTTGCTCATGCTAAAATGCAGTTCCCAAACGTTATCTAGGAGTACGGTTTCCAGGCCTACTTCTGTCCATTCTTTTGAATTCATGAAAGTTGTAAATCTGCACATATTCAAGGACGTATACCACTGGTGCAATTTTGTGACTTTCTTTAAAAATGGACCCCTAATTATGTCTGGCATTAGCCAAGACTTTTAGTTGTTGTTACAATTATGTGTGTGTGTATATGTGTGTGTATGTATATGTGTGTGTATGTATATGTGTGTGTATATATGTATATATATATATATATATATATATATATAATCTACTGGCGGTCGCCAGTAGATAGTTATAGTTAGGACCTATTTTCCATAGGAAATCCGCAACATTCTATTTGAAATAACTCTTGCGTCAGTTGACGAATCTTCGCAAAATTTTCAAACTTTATGGCCCGCTCCGTTCCGCTCCTACCCTGAAAGTTTCGGGGTGATTCGTCAAGCGGGGGAGAGAAAAAAGGGGGGTCCCAAAACGTGTTTTCCCCATTCATTTTCCCATAGGAAACTTTAGCCACGGCTACAGCCCGAACTGCTGAACGGAATTACACCAAATTTGGCAAAGAGGTAGTAATTCTTGGTTCAGAAAGAACCCTTTTTGTAAAATGGTGTAAATCCGTTCAGTAGTTCCTGAGAAAATCAAAAGTAAAGTCGCATATATATCTAGTGCCGAGTAGGGTCCGCGTATCCTCCCGATCACGAGCTGCATGCTAATTGGCTGTCAACACTCCAAATCAGGAAGTGTTGGCAGCCATTTTGTCCCTCGGTAGAACCGAGGCACAGAAACAAGTGCGCAAAACACACAAAGGGGGCAGGGTAGAAACACCCTGACCCCCTAGGTCTGCTCAGGGGGTCCCACAAGGACCTCCTGGGCAGAAAAAAGCATTTAAAATTATTATATATATTTTTTTTTTTTTTTTTTTAAACGATCGTGCCGCAGGCCCCGCCCCCTTCTTTTACCACTCTGCAAACGCGCCCCCTGGCGCATTTGCAGAGGGGGAACGAATTCCCCTTGAATACTGGGGGTCCCTGGGGGCCAACTAGCCCACCAGGAACTTCCAGTATGCGTCAGGGGGCTGGGTTGCAGAGAGGTGTATAGAGGCCACGCCCCTTTTTACACCTCTCTGCAACGCAGCTCTGTGGCGCTTTTTGGAGGTACATGGTGGGCTAGTTGGACTCCAGGGACCCTGAGGATTCAAGGGGACTTAATTCCCCAACTTAAAACGGGGCGCGTTTGCACAGTGGTGAAGGGAGGGGGCGGGGCTTCAGGTGACATGTGTGCAAACAGGCCCCATTGCGCGTTTTAAGATGGGGAATTAAATCCCCTTCAATCCTGAGGGTCCCTGGGGGCCAACTAGCCCACCAGGTACGTCCAGAAAGCACCACAGAGCTGCGTTGCAGAGAGGTGCAAAAAGGGGCGTGGCCTCTGAACACCTCTCTGCAACGCAGGTCTCTGGCGCATACTGGAGGTATCTGGTGGGCTACTTGGCCCCTAGGGACCCTCGGGATTGAGGAGGATTTAATTCCCCATCTTAAAACGCGCCACGGGGCCTGTTTGCAGACATGTCACCTGAAGCCCCGCCCTCCCTTCACCACTGTGCAAATATTCCTCTAAAATCAGCCGAACTACGAATTCCGATTTACTCACCTGTTATCAGGAGAGAACCCAGTGCTGCATCTTTAGCCCAGCACTGACCTTGAAAAGTAATTCTAACCGTACTTACCAGTAACTTGAATTTCCTTCCATAGGCTAACATTGACTGGTTTCACTTGGAAATTCTTCTAAGTGTGGAGTTTTGGAACTTTATAATATTCCTCTAAAATCAGCCGAACTACGAATTCCGATTTACTCACCTGTTATCAGGAGAGAACCCAGTGCTGCATCTTTTAGCCCAGCACTGACCCTCAAAAGTAATTCTAACCGTATTTACCAGTAACTTGTATTTCCTTCCATAGGAATACATTGTCTGGTTTTCAGCAGAAAAGTTTCAAAGTGTCGATTTTCACAAACTACAAATATTCCTTAAAAATCGCCTGTATGACTTAAACGCATTCTTTCAACTGTTTACAGGAGATGCACCAGTGCTGGATCCAGGATCCACCACTGAGTAAGAAAAAGTAACAATAACACTACTTACCTGCTAAGTGAATTTCCTCCCATAGGATAACATTGGTGATTCTATGTGAAAAAGTTTCTAAGTGTCAACTTTTAAAATACAATAATATTCCTTAAAAATCACTACTGTAACCAAAACGCTTTTACTCAACTGTTTACAGGAGATGTCGCAGGACTGAATCTAGGATCCAGTCCTGTGGTTAGAAAAGTAATCCATAAAGTAACTAATTGCATTTAACTAGAAATTCACATTGAGCTCAATGTTGCATTGTGTTTGAAATTGTGTTGCCCATTGCAACAACTGTAACTACTGTACTTAAAAGTCTATTGCCTATTTGCAAAGTATTTAAACTAAAGTAATTCATTCTGAGAAAGTATATTTTGTAATGTAATGTATAATGTAATTACAATGTAATTTAAAAAATAAAATATCTAAAAATAAATAGTTTAAAAAAATGTAGTAAATCAGTATCAAAAAAATAAATATAACAATTAATACATTTAAAAATTGTCATTTACAAAACCTTTGAAATTCACTGAAAAAAACCATAGGTTTCAGACATGTTATAGTTAGGAATTAGCATTTAAAAAACCTTTGAAATTCACTGAAAAAACCATAGGTTTCAGGCACGTTATAGTTAGAAATTAGCATTTAAAAAACCTTACAAATTCACTGAAAAAACCATAGGTTTTAGGGACAGTTATAGTTAGTTGGACATTGCACTCGTACAAAACCCGTGAAATTCCCCGTTATAGTTAGTTCAGGTAACTATAACTCGCGCCCCCGCAATGCACTGCTGATGACGTCACATATTAGATCACTCATGACATGGTCAGTGACATCACTGATGACATCATCCATGTGATAATTTGATGCATCTTCTCAAACCCTAATATAACTTTTGATACACCCACTGTAAATTACAGACTGCCATTGTCAAAACCATAGACACTCCAACACCAATTACTATATACACACTCACTGATTCTTAGGTCTACACACACACATCTACTCACTCACCCGTACAGTCACTCATACTTATAGTCACTCAGTACAGGACTATTATATGCACTCATACACCTATATAAACACTCACACACCGCCACTCATCCAGAGAGGTACTCACACACCTAGTCAGTCATGCAAAAAATTAAGCACACACCCATTTACTCACCTATACAGTTATACACACACCAGCTCACTTACTCATACAAATACTAGCACATTCTTACGCTCTTATACAATCTCTGATACAAGCACACACTCATCCATACAGTCACTCTCACAATCACACACTCTCGCTTATAGCTATTTATATACTCCAACACACATATATACACTGCCTTTCACATATGTAGTTACTCACACATGTACCACTGGGACATACATTCACTCACTAACACACTCTTACACACACTTACCCACCCATACAGTCTATCACAGATGCACTCTTGAAATCATCCACCCAGTGAATCACCCACTCACACATCTATGCACAGTCGCACACACCCCACCCACACAAACACTCAGGCACCCATACACATACTCAGACAACCAATCAATAACTCATATAGACACTCATGTAGCTATTCACAAACCCATGCAGCCACTTACACAGCAACAGACAGACAGATAGACCTTCACCCAGTTTAGTCACTAACCCATGCATTCAGTAAGATACGTTTAATCACTCACTTATAGAGTTAGTCACGCACCTACTAAATCATCCATTCAGACACTTATACACCCACTCATTCGTCAATACGCCTTTCCCTATATATATTAAACATATTTAAACTTTACAGAAACACAGTCACTGGATGATGTCATCAGTGATGTCATTTGAGATGTCATCAGTGATGTCACTGACCATGTCATGAGTGATGTAATATGTGACGTCATCAGCAGTGCATTGCGGGCGCGAGTTATAGTTAGCTGAACTAACTATAACGGGGGAATTTCACGGGTTTTGTACGAGTGCAATGTCCAACTAACTATAACTGTCCCTAAAACCTATGGTTTTTTCAGTGAATTTGTAAGGTTTTTTAAATGCTAATTTCTAACTATAACGTGCCTGAAACCTATGGTTTTTTCAGTGAATGTAAATATATATATATATATATATATATATATATATATATATATATATATATATATTCTCACAATTGGCTTATTTCACTGTGCATGACAGCATTCTGCTTTTTCACAAGTAGCACATCGGCACACAAAGTAGCTTCTTCAGTGCCAGGGACTGCTATGGCAATGTGTGCTTTCTGAGCCCAAAAAGATTTTTGCTTTTAGCCAATGTTTGTTTTTGTCACATTAGTGAGGCCCAGGAGCTCACACAACAATAAAGTTTTCCAAAAACCATGTCAAAACAAAACGCGCATTGACCAAACCAAAATGCTGGCAACTGCGACCAGAGCTACTGTTTTTGCCAATGCTTGTTTATCTTCATGTTTCCTAAAATGTTGCTGAAACTGGTTTTACACTATTTTTCCATTATTAATAATTTTGGGAAATATTAGCATGTATCAAACACATATTCGTAACTGATGGCTCGCGGAAATGGTATCTAAAATTGTGCAGTTTAGCAAAACGTTTTTGTCTAGTTGATGTTTTTTGTGTACTTTTTTTTTTTTTTTTTTAAGTAAAGAATCGTCAGTCTTGCTTTCAAGCTTCTGCAAGTATTTGCATCAAATTCGAGAGTATTCTAGGAGCACTCCAGCCTCCAATTACTACGTTTTGCACATACTGGAGCCACTATCGGTAGTGCAACCTGAGCTGACTGTATTTCCTTAGAATGCTCACCCTATTAATAAAAACTTTACATTAATGAACCATAAATACACGTTCGAACAGCATGAACATGGATACAATTTATACCTTAACTGCAGGTAATGTTCTTTCACAGATCCGTAATGTGAACTGGCAGCCAAAGGGTTTGTGCTGCTAGGGATTTGGCCTACTTGTCGAAAGTGCAAAATAAATATGAAAACATTGTGTCCTGGATTCCAAACGGTATGTAAGGGGCGTTGTGTGATTGAACTTAACATTCCTGATCCATGTGAAAGGTAGGTAAGCATAACATTCCAAGAAAACTGACACCATCCCGTACATTTTTTTTCAACCAGGTTCAATTGAGAAGCTCACCAGGAAAAACATATGGGACTATAGTTACAGTCATAGAGTCCATATATAAACTCTGTTTACAAGTCTGAGCTATTGAACTAGGCACACTTCTACCACCACCTCTTCCACAGGGGGTCCAGCCATGTACCAAGCAGATGGCCACGGTGAGGAGAAACCCAATGATAATGTGTGGGTGATGGTTACCATCCCTTTTTGAATAAAACCTGATACATGTTTGAATGAAAAAGACAGAGTAGATAAGACAGCGGTTCTTCCTGATCTGAATAAAGCAGGAACAACTATCTTTTGTGTTAACGGTCTTGGTATTTTTTGCATCTAAGCATGTAATGAACAAATTTGTTTGTCAGAATTGGTGAGTCCTTAAATTCAGTGTGCTGTGCCACAAATTTTAATCCTGAGGAAATCTAGTCTTTGCGTTGGGCTATCGGAAGCTGCAAAGTTCTGAATCGGCAGTAAAGAATTCGTGAGTTAAGCTGGCTAAAACATTTGGCTATTAATTTTGTCCTGGCGTCCTTCCCCATGACTAGGTGTCTGCTATCTGATAGGAATGCAAAAAATAGAAGATAATATGCCTCCTCTAAAGTGGACAAATCAGAGACCATCACAAATGATGACTTCTGTAAAGAGTAGAACTAAAAATCGAGATTATTGACCCTCTTCATTAGAACAGTCTCCAGAGTGGACACTAAAGGTAACCAACCGCATTAGTCTGTCTTGGTTTCATTACGTTTTGCCTGAGACAGGGCATGCTTGCCGAGGTCTTTTGTTATCTAAAAAAACATTGAAAGGGGCTTCAAGCGCCCGCATTAGTTACCATTGGTTGGCTTCATAGTCTCTCATTTCTTATCTTTCCATTGGTCAGCGGCAGCTGGTTTCATTTTGCTGGTCTCGCTCCAGGTGGCTTTGGAGGATTTGGGTTTCACCTTTCACCTAGATTTAAAACACACAGGCAGGTACTCGTAATGTTCAGCAATGCAAAAGTCCTAGGCTGTTCAATGTAACAATCTACAACATGTAAGCCAGCTACACTGGCTGACCTTCAACAAACCTTTTCCGTCTCAATGTTGTGAAGTATGGAGTGGTCCACTTCAGCAGCCAGAAGCAGCATGAGTCCAGCAGTAGTAGGCTGGGTGACTGGGGGAAATGATGGAGCACCATAGTTGAAAATTAGTCCTTTAACAGCTACTGATGCATACAAACTGGTTATGTTTTTAATGCACATAAACACATCTTTACTTTGTTAAGCCCTAAAGTGGGTAGGAGCCCTAGAGACATATGGGTGATTCCTGAACCAAACTTGAAGGCATCTCTGAGCAAGCAGGTCCTAATAAAATGCAGTTGTTGCCAAGGGATCCGTTAAGTAATGTTTGTTAATGGTCATCATCCATCTTATATGCCCAAGTTGGAGATCAGTGTGCTTTTTAGGTCTCGCCTGAGCCAGCGCTTAGCGCTGCTCTCGGCGAGAGTTTTAGTAAATCGGGTTTTGGAAGTGCAAACAGCAGTGGCTTTTGCTGGCGACCAGCTTGCGTTCACGCGCGATCAGGCGCCATATGGCTTCCCTCGCCATCTGGCTTCCCACCCTGATAACTCGCAGCGGCTTTTATCGCTCGCGATTACTTTCACTTGTGCGGCCGTGTCAGTTTCACGGCCGCGCGGCCAATGCTTGTTTTTATAGCAATATGCCATGGTTCATTTTTTTAATTGTATTTTTTATTGACAACATATGACTACCATGTTTAGTTGTCAGTTTGTGTTCTTTTTTCTTGTTATTTTGTGGCATACTGGTATAGTACAAATAATAACAATAACCTTCGCCCAAGCTTGCAATACATTTTCCTTTGAGGTAGCTCAACGGACTGAGTGCCTGCCGTACAAACTGTTTGTAAAATGCAAGACACGGGTTTGAACACTGATAGATTAAATAGTTTATCATTTTGAGGTCGTTAACATTTGGATCCTCGGTGTAGGTAATGAAGTCTGCAAATAAAGCGCCACGACAGAACTGAAGTGTGGTGTGCGCTACAAGAAGGTTCAAATCACTAACTTTCTTTCTGTAATTGTTGGTCCCCTCTCTTTTCTCAACATTTTCTCTCGTATCTAGTTCTACCCATTTTCTATCTTCTTTCTGCACTCAGCACTATTTGAGTCTCAGCCTTTTCCACTTGTTTTTTTTCTAATAACTCGCCTACGAGTGCTCCTTAGCACCATCTCCTGTTTTTTTTTTTGTTTTACCAATTTTCTATCCGTGCCCCTGCTTCGAGTATCCTCCTTTCCCCTGTTTTCTGGTATACGTGAGCCCGGGATCTCACACACTTATTAGTGTGCCTATTTTCTCACCATCTCAAGCTTTTCTGTAATATCTGACCCACTTGTGCCCCCTCCCTCTCCTGTTTCTTCCTCAGCTTATGACCCATGCGCGTCTCCTCCCAACCCCCAGCCCTCTCTCTTGTTTTTCCTAATATCTCATCTGTGTGTGCTACTCTTTATCTGGCCAGGTCTCGCGCCCATTTTAAGAGGTCCGCCGAGCAGGCTCAGAGCTCTTTTGAAGGTTTGTTTTCTCTGGAGGGGAGGTGGGGCTCGGATGAGAGGAGGCCGCTTTTAATCCTCTTAACAGTTCAAACTTTTCCCTCCGCTTCATCCTGCCTCTCCTTGAATACTTATCCCTTTATCGCTTCAAATGGCCCCCTTCTGCCTCTTTATTTGCGCCCTGGGGGGCTCTGCATATCACACACTACTTTGTGTTTACAAAGCTTTCTCTGAGAGGGGATAGAGGTGGGGGCTCTCGGGACTGGGCTCCCCCCCCGGCCTCTCCTCTGCATATGTGTCTCCCCCGGCTGTGCCTTTGTCACTGACACCACCGAGGAAAGCGCGGCTGTGGGGTAGGTGTGACTGTTTACCTTTTCTCGGTGCGGTGCCCCGGACTTCAATGCCATAAAGATTATAAGGCCAAATGCTGAGTGGAATGCACGTGACGCCTACCATAGGATCTTAAACGGCAAGTACAGCGCTAGCCCCTCAAAACTAGAGGCCCCAAAAACAAGCATTGGCATAGCCAATAGGTCTCACTTTTGGGACCTTATAAGTATTTAGTTATGCAGCACAATATCCTTGGTGCAACAACATCAACTGTTGCATGGCTAAACACTTATAAGGTCCCAAAGGCGAGACCTATTGGCTATGCCAATGCTTGTTTTATTATTCTGTTTGTGTTTTTGTATAACGCTGCAGTGGTTTGGAAGGTTAGGAAAGTAACTGACTTTATTGTCAGGGTACAAAGGCTCAAAATTTTATCACAAATGAAGGTGGCAGTTTGGCCACCCATCTCTCCATCTGTTCGTCTGGTTCACTTCTGCCTTGTTTCCATGCTATCTTATATGTTATACGCTGCATTCTGAGGAATCAAATATTAGTCTCTTTATTTGAAGCAGTGACGTAAGATCCTGTATTTAATTTCTTCAGTAAAAGCCTAAATGACATTTCAATAGTCAGAGGAACTACATAGGGGGAGATCATTGATGTTTCTTGAGAAGGAGTAGCCAGTGTATTTTTGAAAAATTATAAGTGCCTTATTGTTTTTTGTCTGTGTGAAACAAAAAAAAGCTGTCATCTGTAGTTGACCAAGAAAATAATGTATCTCTTAAAAATATGAATGAGAGTGCTTCAGATAATTGCTGGACCAGCTGCGATTGCCAATGTAGTCAGTGTAATTATAACTGCTCAGGATCTTACAACGTGGTCAGGAGAGATGGCCAGTGTTGGAATCCACATCTCCTTATTCCACAGCCAACAATTTAGTTGAAATCCCACAATTTATCCACAATGCTTCAGTAATAAATGACAAATTAGAAATTTACAGGACACCGAATTTAGGATGGACAATGCTGAGCATAGCCCTGCCCTCAAATTCTAAGTACAGTTCGTTTTTTTTGTTTTTTTTTTAAATATTGGAGATAATCATTTTGAATGTTTGATCTGCTTGTTTAAAGACACTGGTTAACTTTATTTGTGATTTGGACTTTTGAACTCTGCTTCTATTTTTAGTGTTCTAAACCTAACTGAATTGACAGTAATACATTGGAAATTACCTGTGCAACATACAGTTTTTATATATATATATATATATATATATATATATATATATATATATATATATATATATATTTTAATCTGTATTTAGATTGTTATACTTGCTTGGAATTCTGTGTATATGTTCCTAGAACATGTTTTAATTGGGCAGATATTTTATTGAGCCATCTGCAGTTCTTAAGGTCAGCTGCTTTGAAATGTGACACCTTATCTACCTTATCACAAGGTCTTTGCTTTACTCGTATGAATGCATTTATTTCCAATCCGCTCACATTTGTTGATGATTATGTAATATAATTGAAATGTAACCCAACCATGATAGGAGCATGAAGAATTTACAAGAAGATGCAAGTCTAACACTTAACGTCTGAGCCATTGAAATGTTCCCTATGGCCACTGGCAGGTAAAATCCATCTTTATTGGTGTCCATTCATAGCATAAGTTCTCTATAGGTTTTTCAATATTTGGTATTTTCATTAAATGTAGTGAAAATCTAGGCAGCATTTTAAATGTTATTTTTTTTTTCCTCCCAGGCGGCTGAACTCCGGGCTTATCTAAAATCAAAAGGCGCCGAGATCTCTGAAGAAAATTCTGAAGGAGGACTCCATATTGATTTGGCTCAGATTATTGAGGCTTGTGACGTTTGTCTGAGGGAGGATGATAAAGGTTTGTGTGATGTGTAAACTTTTTAATTGCTTTGTATTTTACACCAACCAAACTTCAAAAGTTTAAACTATGAAGAGTTCATCCATGAGGGGGAGGGGCCAAACCCATAGCGGTTTTGTTAAGCCAGCAATTAAAAAATGTATGTGGTCCACCCTGGGCTTCGGGAAGCTCTGTTAATTCATGTGGAGTTGAAACAAGGCTGCCCAGGAGTGATAAGGCTATTGGCCTTGGAGGCACTGCTAAGCCAGCCAGTAAGCAACATTTTGATTTACCTGGAAGACGTATTTGGTCAACAATTGGTAGCACTATTAGGTCACCAAAAATAGCATGTGGAAAACCATCCAGAAATGATAATAGTTCAGCCCCAGATGTACTCTTGGTCTATCAGAATAGTATATGAATAAAATCCAGAAGCAACAGCGGCCCAACCCTTGAAGGCGATGTGTAATCCCATCAGTAAATACTATTTGGTGTCCGCCTCAGCTGTGACAGAGCTCAGTCACAGGCCTTGCTGATTATAAACGGAAATCATGATAGAGTCCAGCCAGGAGTGATGTTAGCCCAGCCCGTAGGCACCGTTGAGCCACCCAGCAGGTATTTTTCTCCTATTCTGGGTTTCATCATTGGCAGTTGAGAAAATATGCTGTTTTATGTTATAAGGTATGAGAAAAAGGAATTGGAAGGTTAAAAAAGAGCCTCCACACGTCTTTCCATTAGTGTAATCTATATACAGATTAACCTTTGTTGAGAGAGATTGCTTGAGCAGGAGTCATTTATGTAACATAGAGCAAGAAAATGCTACAAACTATGGCAATTTGTGCCTTTTTTTTTGTTTAGTAAAGAGACTTATTAAATACACACCCTCATGTAGCTTATGGCCTTTCAGTGCCCACGTTCTGAGATACAAGAAGCAAATCATGGGAGGTCACAGTTTCTCATTCCAGGCCCCCTTGCTGTGGAACTCCCTCTCTGATTTTTTTGAGGCGAGAATGCATCTAACTGACTTTCAGGAAAATGCTTAAAACCTGGCGGGGTAGACAGGCCTTTGATGTGTTAGTTCTACTTTAGTGAGTTTTTTAGACAGGTCTTCAAGCTAGCTCTGTCCCTCGGGCTCTTTTTGTGCCTTTCTCTTACAGCGCCAAGAAACCACTGGTGAACGTGTGCTTTACCAAGTACAGTTAACGTAACATTAACAAAAACCAACAAACTATACCTTTAAAGGGCCGATCCTGCTTATAAATTGCACAGCAGTGTTCCCCTCTAAATTTGGATAAATTGCCTTCGGAAGTCTGTCTGAATCTTTACTGCTGCTTACGAGATAAGGTAGAGGGTTAAATCTCCAACGATTAATTCTGATCCCAGTTGGGTTTTGAAATACTAATGATCTGTGGTTTTGGTAATTCAAGCAGTAACTTTGCAGAATCATTCTAAACTGTAGGCAGAAAGCTGGCGCTCCCTAGTAAAGCAGATTTTAGTGTGATTCTACTGTAGTGTTCAGCACAGTATTATTGGTGTCACGCCCGGTAGGTCCCCTAGTCCCCAAAGGGAAAATATGCCCTTTTGGGGTTGTTAGAAGTTAGACTAGTCTGTTGGAGAATCTGTTATCCGCAGGTAATAAGACAGAGCCCCGCTCTTGTACCACAAAATCAGTACTTAGACACCATGTATGGTAACTAAATCATAATTATGTAGAATTTGTCTACAGATAATGTGTCCCAGGACGATCACAATTATCATAAATAACTCGGCAAATAATATGCCTATTGTATTTGGTAAACCCCAATATTTCATCACTCATCCCACTAGTCTATTCCCTTCCTAATATGTCATAATGATGTGATCCATCTAATGTGTATGGCTTTAATAGTTTACTAACTCTTAATTATGACAAGCCATCTATAGTTTCCTCGCATACCCTAATGCTGTTCTCGGGTCATCAGTTAGGATGTAGACCGTCCGCATCTTCTCTCAACAACTGGTCCATGTGCCGTAACTCTACAGCTGCATTGGTACCTTGTATAGTTTTTAGGTTTTGCCTGGCTGTGCTTGTGAAAGCTCTTTTATTTAATATATCTTAAAAGGGGGTATCTTATCAGTTCCCATAGCCGAATTACTGTATTCATTCGCTTTTGTGTGGAACTTTGTTTTTGTTAATTTCCCCTGGCTGCACGCATTTACGATTCTTCTACTAAGGCTGTTCACACTGTTTAAGCCCCATTCAATGTCAAGATAAGATCTCTTCCCGCAGAAAAGGCAGACAGCTTCTAACAGTATGCTGGAATGCTTGCTTTTTATTACTTGTGTAAAGCAGATGCTTTAGCCTTAGAACGTTTTTGGCATTCCCTATTCATACCTCAGTACCTTTCTTTGCACTTTGTAGGCATTATCGGAGTGATTTTTTTCAACTTAATCTATTTGGTCATTATGATCAAATCCTAAATGTTGGAATAAACATTGCACGTTAAAAATAAAGTTAATATACAAGAGCTATGCTATATTTTACTACTAAACAGGCAGCCACAAGTGCAGTTACCTTGCAGACAACAGGGTCATGATTTGAATGGTGAAGCAGGTGCAGTAGCACCGGGCCCAAAAGTTGTCAGAACTCCTCTAAACACCTAATATTGCTATTTTTACAACTAAACAGGCAGCCACAAGTGCAGATATCTAGCAAGCGCTAAGGTCATGATTTCAATAGTGCAGCAGGTGCAGTGGCACCGGAACCAAAAGCTCCAGGCACCCCACTAAACACCGATTAGCGTTATATTTTACAACTAAACAGGCAGTCACAAGTGCAGTTATCTTGCAGGCAACAGGGTCATTATTTGAATGGTGCACTTAGGCACTTTATAGTTCAATTGTATAATGGCATATAATGTTTACAGCTTATTATATATCCTTGGGAACTACTTGATCATTATGTTTCCTTTTCTATGATTAACGAACGACTGCAATAAAAGATGTGTATATGTGGTATCAATGTTCCAGTATGGCTTGTAACCATTGAAAACTATTTTTTTGTGTACAGTTGTATGTCAATTGGCGAATTAGGTAAACGAAAATGGACCAAGTTAATTAATATAGCAAATTTTTAAAATGACTAAGGAACTGTTTTTTACACAATGTTTTAATTGTAATGATTTTTGTTAAGCAATAAAGAATTATATACTAAACACCAAATATAGCTATATTTAAATACTAAATAAGCAGTCACAAGTGCAGCTACCTTGCAGGCACTAGGGTAATGATTTCAATGGTGCAGCAGATGCAGTGATACCGGGGCCCAAAGCTCTATGAAGCCCTCTAAACACCAAATATTGCGCTACTAAACAGGCAGTCACAAATGCAGTTATCTTGCAGGCACTCGGGGTATGATTTGAATGGTGCAGTAGCACCGGGTCCAAAAGTTGCCAGAACTCATCTAAATACATATTGCTACATTTGACTACGAAATAGGCAGTCCCAATTACCGTTAGGTTGCAGTTAAAAGGGACTTGATTTTGGGGGCGTGGTCTGGCCACGCGAGAAGATGGCAGCTTGAATCCGGAGCCCCGTGCCGTGAGGAGCCCCGGACATCGGCAAGAGCTCTTCGTCGTCTTGGCAGCAACTCTAGACCTGGTCTCTAAACAGCGGAGAGACCGAGGATAAAGTGACGACGTCTTTCATGTTGAATGACGGCCCCAGCAGAGAGCTGCAGTTGAGGAATGAGCGGTCTCGGACGCCGAACGGAAGAACGCCTCACAAGACGCGGGCACAGCGCTGCTGAGGTGATTTACGTGAGCTATTTACAGTGTAACTTCACTTCCTGTTCTGCTGATTGTATCGGTCTTCAGATGAGTTCCTATCTTTTGCGGCAGAGAGATGACAGGGAAGCGACATATGCTGCTTTTTGCCTCCGACAGCTTGATTGAATGATCGTTCCCGCCAGTTCTGAGGAGTATCTACGGATTATATGAATTGATTGCAACATTGTATATGATAGCTTAAAATACTCCAGAGTGAAGCTTTTTCCAAGTCCTTTTGCCTCTTTGTCAGTAAGACAGAGGTGGGAGTCTTCACTGTGACAGGATTTGTTGGATGTACGCTGCTGCACTGAACTCCCAATAAATTACTGTTACTGACATTATGTGAACAGGGACGGTCTATCCATTTTGGAGAATTGCGCTGTTTGACGTGCTTGCTTTCTTCCTTGAATTAACTAGTTTACTTAATGCTAAATATATTAGACGATATAGAGAGTAACTTTAAGATTCTGTAATACATTAAATCGGCATAGAAATATGGACTTGAGCTTTCTTCCACAAATATAAAATACAATTGCCATCTACTGCTTTTGAACAGTCCATCTGGCTCGCCCCATGTGCATTTATACCTATTGATTGATGCGCAGACAACACATACAGAGTATAACTGTTTTATACCAAATGATTAACGCTGAGAAATTGAAGATGCCTTCTGGTAAAATGAACGGAAAACCTGCAAAACAACTCTTCTTTTCTGAGGCTCCAAGCCAGGGTCGTTCTACTTCAGATGTTAAAGGTACTAATCCCTCGACACCAATCCATCCTAACTCTACTACCTCATCGTCATCCGACTCTACTATGGAGCGTATACTCCAGGATATTTCTGCTGTAGACCATCGTCTGGATGGTATGGAAATGTCCATATCAACTCTTACGGCCGAAACCAAATCTATCCGAACAGATATTGCTGGATTCCAGAATCGTATGGATGGTCTAACGGCACGAGTAGTAGCAGTTGAGAACCGCCTCGATACTATACCAGACCGAGGCCAAGAACTTAACTTTCTCAGGAGTAAAATAGTAGACTTGGAAGACAGAAGCCGTCGAGGCAATGTCCGTTTCTTTGCATTTCCGGAAAAAGTAAAAGGGTCGGATGCCAAATCCTTTCTCAGAGAAATCCTTCATAGACTCACAGGTCTCACCTTCGAGCCATCATTAGAGATGCAGAGAGCTCATAGTATTGGACCGCCCAACACGGGGAAAAATATCCGACCACGCCCACTCATAGCCTGCTTCCTATGACATGAACAGGCCCGCCAACTGGTCACAGCCGCCCGAACTCATGGACCATATATATTTGAAGGTCACGAGATTAGAATGGCTGCAGATTTTTCAAAAGAAACTAATGACCGTCGCAAAGCTTTCCTTTCTCTTAGACCCCTGTCTTTGTCAACTTGATATCAAATATGGCCTTTTCGAGCCTGCGGATCACTAAAGATGGGATATCTAAGGAGTTTTTTGATCCAGAAGACCTGGACAATATTTCTCCTCAAAATATGGTGTGTGCGGAATTCCTTCCAGAACTTAGCTCCTAACCTTTATTCTCGAAATCTATGATATCCTCTAGTGAAACCCAACGTAACCCAGGTCGCTCCCAGAGTAGAGGACGAGACTTAGACCAACCTGCACGTTCCTTGGGAGATCGAGCACAGGCCAATCAAACAGTAGCCGCCTTTACGAAGAAAAGAGAGCGAGACAAATCACGTCCCCCCAGCCCCTCCTAAACCTTCACCCGAAGAGGATGTACCCTGAACTATTACTGATGAATTGACTTTCTTACATCGAGAAGATGGAAGTTCATTCACTAGAAGTTTATTGGAGAAGATGATTAGACGAGTATCAGATGATTACCTAAACTTTTTCTTTTTCTCTTCTAAACAATTCAATTTATATTATCTTTTATCCTATCCCCGTTTCCAACATCTCCCAATATACACATGTTAATATTCCTCTGACCTCAGAGTTTCTTTTATAGCCTGTTTGCTACACCTAATATGATAAAGAATTAAGATAATTGACTATATAAATGAACTTCCGCTTATTTGTTATGTAACTTGTTATAGATTTGTTATGAATTATAACTATTACAATGCTCCTTCTTTCTTAATCCCGTCTCACATATTTCTCCTCCTCTTCTCTTATCTAGCCAGAATATACGATGTTGATTAACTATTTCAATATTTAATATTTGTCTTGATATTTAATTATGATGATATCTATTTATAGAGCATGACACCACTCAAACTGAGTTCCAAACCACTTTGAGTCCATCGAGGCTATAACAGAGACCCTAAGTGACCGAGCCAAAGAACAACATATTGATCTTCCCAGTAGAGGCCACAAAAAGATAGAGCTAGTTCCACACTACGTCTCGAGGGGAGCTCACAACATTCTAAATAGAAGCACACTATTAAAATTATTCAAGGCCCTCCCAACTCTGAGTCACATCAAAACGAGCGACCTGGAAAGCATAGAGTTCAAATCCAATCCCAATCAAACTGGTCAAGAAATTACAATGGCAACCTGGACAGATCACTCCTTCGTTGAACAAATCTGGCGGCACAAGGAGTCCTTCTGCAAATGGAGCATCGAGCTAAAAAAGGCAGAGCACCTCTGCTACCCAAGCCCGTTACAACAACCCAATCGAACAGTGGGCGTGCTAAAAGGCGCAAAAGGCCTGGACGAGCTCAGAACAACAAACGGCGACGGGCAAACAACAAGGAAAATTACTATCACAATTGCACACCCCGAAGCTGCCAAACCCATGGACAACCCGCAGGTGACCGCCCTAATAACAAACCACAGAGCTGCATGATTAAAATCACGCAAGGACTCCAAATCAACCCCGGGCTGCAAGATCTGTTCATGAAACGTGAACGGCCTAAGCGCAAAACTCGAAGATGCTGACTTTGCAGAATTTATCCTACAGTATGACATATTCCTATTACAAGAAACACAGCAGACCAAAAATTCACCAATAGTAGGCTATAAAGAATATCTCAACCCAGCCATAAAAGATGCAAAGTACGGAAGGGCAAAAGGTGGTCTATCGACCGTCATCTCGACGGACATTCCATGGAAATCCGCTGCCATCGACCTCGACTCCCCTTGTATGCAATGCACCAAACTCGAATTTTCGCCCTTGACCAGCCTGTTAATCCTGAACATTTACATTCACCCAGCCGTTAAGCAAAAGGTGCCAAGAATCGAGCAACTGATCGCGGCACTTGAAACACTAAAACTTACTAATCCACAAGCCAACATAATATTGTCCGGCGACTTTAACATGAACCTACTGCAAGGCAAGGAAAAAACGTATCTGGTCTTATACAGGCAAGACAAGGCAACACAAGTAGACGGGACATCCAGGGCAAGAGATACGCGGCTCGTCTAGATCTTTCGCTGTACACGCTAAATGGACGAGGTCAGCTGGACTGTCCCGCAGCATTCACTAGAGTGACGAACAAAACAGGCACAACCATTCTTGACGGACCCAGACCTTCTTCCTCTTATTCCTGACTTCCAAATAAAGGAAAGAGCAGAAAGCGACCACCACCCCCAAACTTTTACACTAACCACAGCCCTAATAAGGTCTGGCCAAGGCCCTGTCAATATCAACCTAAGCCTACAATTTAAAACCACTAATTTGGAGCAAGAGCAACATAGACACCATCATCACATTGGGGCCTGGGAGTCGTTCATCAACGAATTGAACAAAAAATTCTCCAACCAAGCTAACAGCCTCAAAGCCCACAGACCAACTGGGGCAGCTTGGTACACAAATAATCTGAGGATAAAAAAAACAAACCATCTGAACAAACAATTAAGATTACTGCGAACCCAGGGCCCAGAACTGTCACAACAGACCCTCGGGTCAATAGCTAGAATGAAAAGAGACCTAAAAAAAGAAATCAAGGTGGCTAAGCAAGCATACAATGAACAATTTTCGATAAAACTTCTCCACGTAAGTAAGCAAAGAGATTCCAAACTCTTCTGGGAAAACATCAATCTCTTATCAAACGGCAAAAACTGACACTTCAACTCGGACATCACGGAACACACATGGAGAGCCCACGTTGAAGTAACGTACAACACGATCTCTCTCTTAGATGAGTTAAACACTCTTAAACCTGCAAAAACGATGGGGATGGATGCCAGTGAGACAACAAGTCACAAGGCTCAAAAACCAATAACCATCGAGAAAACAGAGGCTAAACACGGCACATTACAATCCAAAAACCCATTCCACCATCGGAATACCCAAAAAGAGGACAATTCTCAACCTGAAGCTTGGGAGACAACAAGGTTAGAACCAACGGAACACCACCCACAGATTACACAAAAGCAGGTACTGAACACCATAAAAATCTGAGATCAGATGGGGAACCAGGGCCAAATGGCCTGCCAAACGCATTATTTAGACCAGATCCATCCTTCTCGTCCGGCCATCTTACTCCCCTGTTCACACACATCCTAGAGTCTAGCACCATTCCCGACTCCTGGCGAGGAAGTATTCTACAACCCATATACAAATCGGGGGCACGCTTCAGTCCATCCAACTACAGACGGATAGCACTCATTGATGTCGAAGCAAAAATCTGCGCCTCTAACTTGCTGGCAGATCTTGAGGACTGGGTCAGTAGCATAAACCTAATTCCGAACACACAAACAGGATTTCGGGCAAGGATGGGCACTTTGCTGAACATATCCGAAGTCACCCTTCTGGCCAACCAAGCCATCGCAAAATCGAATATCCTTTATGCGTGCTTTGTAGATCTCAAAGCAGCCTTCGACAAAGTACCGAGAATTAAGCTATGGGTGAAAATGAAAGCATGAGGAGCCCCCACCAAACTACTAGAGGCAATCGTCGTGAGCACTACATGAGCACAATACACTCCGGCTCCCCGTCAGACCCTTTTCCGCACCACATCTTCAACAAAGCCAGCAGCTCCATCGCACCCCACCTGTGCAACGTTATCAATCTCTCCTTCGAGACCGCGACCTTCCCAGAGAGCTGGAAACACACAGAGATCAACGCCCTACTCAAAAAACCCAAGGCGGACCCGAGAGACCTCAAGAACTTCCGGCCCATCTCCCTGCTTCCGTTCCCAGCCAAGGTCATCGAGAAGATCGTCAACAAACAGCTAACCCGATACCTCGAAGAAAACAGCATCCTGGACCCATCCCAATCAGGGTTCCGCAGCAACCACAGCACGGAGACTGCCCTCATCGCCGCCACCGACGACATCAGGACCCTGCTGGACAACGGTGAGACCGCAGCCCTCATCCTGCTGGACCTCTCCGCCGCCTTCGACACTGTCTGCCACCGCACTCTACGCGCACGCCTCCACGACGCAGGGATCCGAGACAAGGCCCTGGAATGGGCCACCTCCTTCCTCACCGGCAGAACCCAGAGAGTCCGCCTCCCACCATTCCGATCCGAAGCCTCCGAGATCATCTGCGGCGTACCCCAGGGATCATCCCTCAGCCCAACACTGTTCAACATCTACATGGCCCCGCTCGCACGTATCGCCAGACAGCACGACCTCAACATAATCTCCTACGCCGACGACACTCAACTGATCCTCTCCCTCACCAAGGACCCCCTCGCCGCGAAATCCAACCTCCATGAAGGAATGAAGGCCGTTGCTGATTGGATGAAGATCAGCCGACTAAAGCTGAACACGGACAAGACAGAGGTCCTCATCCTCGGCTCCAACCCCTCCGCCTGGGACGACTCCTGGTGGCCTACGACACTGGGAGCAGCCCCGACACCCACCGACCACGCACGCAACCTGGGAGTCATCCTCGACTCAACGCTCTCCATGGCCAAGCAAGTCAACGCAGTCTCCTCCTCCTGCTTCAACACCCTCCGCATGCTTCGCAAGATCTACAGGTGGGTCCCGACAGACACAAGAAGAACAGTCACCCAGGCCCTCGTCAGTAGCAGACTTGACTATGGGAACGCCCTCTACGCGGGAGCCCCGGCCAAGCTCATCAAGCGACTGCAACGCATACAAAACGCCTCCGCACGCCTGATCCTCGACGTACCACGCCACAGCCACATCACCCCCCACCTGAGGAACCTGCACTGGCTCCCCGTCGACAGGAGAATCTCCTTCAAACTCCTCATCCACGCACACAAGGCACTCCACAAGACTGGCCCAGCCTACCTCAACAGACGACTCTTCTACGTCCCCAACCGCCAGCTCCGCTCCGCCGACCTCTCCCTCGCCACCGTCCCTCGCATTCGAAGAACAACCACCGGCGGCAGATCCTTCTCACACCTCGCCGCCAAGACCTGGAACACCCTTCCACTAAGCCTACGACAGACCCAAGACCTGCTGACCTTCAGGAGGCTACTCAAGACCTGGCTGTTCGACCAGTAGCAGCAACCACCCCCCCCCTCTCCCCAGCGCCTTGAGACCCTCGCGAGTAAGTAGTGCGCTCTACAAATTCTGTGATTGATTGATTGAATCGTCAATCTACACTCACAAACATGGGTTCAAATAAAAAAAGGAGACGGGCGAAGTCTAACAAACAAAATCCCAACCAGCAGCGGCTTAAAATAGGGGTGCGTGCTGGCCCCCTGTTTATTCAACATCTATACAGCCGACTTAGAGAAAAATCTTCGCTTATCACAAGGCGACCCTCGGAAATTGGGTAAAATCCCAATAGTAAGTTTCCAATATGCGTACATCGTCCTACTCTCTCCAACGCCTCGAGGTTTGCAGCGGCTGATCTTCCAACTAGCAGCATATACCACCTCAGCTCAATTAGTAATCAACCATCAAAAATCGAAGGTAGTGTGCTTTTCCAGCTCCCACAAAAAACGCCCTAAATTCATCTGGACGCTAAATGATAAATCTCTGCCCCAGGTGGACACATACAAATATCTGGGGTTCCATCTAGACCGCCACCTCAATTTCAAGCAACATCTGGGCCTAGGGCTAATTAAAGCCAAACAACTGCTATTCGCATTCAAAATCTTGCAGAAAAAACTCCGCAATTGTTCAACAAACCATCTGCTAAAGGTCATTGCGGCAAAGTTTCTGCCATCCATTTCGTACGGATCAGAAATGATAAACACAAAGGACTCGACAGTTTTAAATACAGCTCAATCTAGCCTCTTTAATAAACTGTTCTCAATCCCACGTCATATTTCACAAGCGCAGATGAGAATAGAATACGAATTAAAAAACCAGATACCAGCAAGACAAGGAGCCCTGGATAAATACTATTGGAGGATGAGGGCAGCAGAAGACAACACCTTAAGCCCATCATTACTGGCAGGAGATCGAAAAACAATCCAGGCTAAGCAAGTCAGTATTCCCAGTCTTAAAAGAATCGCATTCTGCACTAAAGCTAGATGTGGCTTGGCTTACAATAATGACCTATTCTTGGTTTAAACGCGCAGCAAACAAAGCTATCAAGCAACAATCGCTGTTGATAGACAAAGCCGCCCTGGCCCACAAAACTCATGCATGGGCTGTGATGTCCTCTTACAAAATGTTGAAACCCCAACCGTTCTTGTCAGAACACTTCTCAAACCAATACAAGCGGAATTTGACCCTACTGAGGCTGGGATGTTTCCCCTCGAAAGACCTCACCCCAAAATGGAAACTGACTTGGACGACAAATGAATGGCGTCTCTGTGGACAAGGAGATGAGTCACTACTGCATCTTCTATGTATTTGTCCTGCGCTACAAGACACTCGGAGAACTCTCCTTCGGTAAACACTGAGGAGAGCACAAATAAGGACCTGCAGAGCAGCAGTTATAAAATGTCTCGGAGGTTCGTATGTCCAACTGTCCTGCAAGGCAATAAAACTTTGGAATTTAGCGGCAAAAGAACTAGACAAGAACGAGTGCTGAATTGAACTCGACAACACCGACTCGCTTTGCTTATTCCTTTTAAATCCCGCTGCTCATATCCTCTCAGCACTTGCACTTTATCATACCCTGGATAAGCATGTAAGCCTGTGTACAGTTTTAATTAATTTATCTAGAAGTTTGCTCTACTTTACATAAATGTAGTCCTATGTGTTGGGTTTTTTCTGTAATTTTAACCCGATCAATTGTTCTGATGTCTCATGCACCATGGTGGTCTGCTCCACCCTTTTATGATTTTAATGAAATCAAATAAAAGTATATCTATCTATTTATACTATGCTAATATCTAGGTATAGTGATGCCTAATTGTTATAATAGCTACTTAGAAAACATTTAATATTAATTACTATTGTTGCTATTCTCCGAAAAGTTTGTATGACTATAATCTTCATATGATATGTTAGCTTCTTTTTATCCTCACGGTTTCCTCCATTTTCTTCATAGCATGTTTGCTTATGTTTTTTCCTTTTTATTAGGCATTGTTAAAACTTTATATTGTAGGTATTAGGATTATTGACTATATATATGAATGACCGCCTTTTTGTTATGAAATTGCCATAAACTTATAAATTATAAGTTCTACTGTGTTCCTCCCCTATCAATACCCCCTTACACACCCTCCCCTCCCTCTCTCTAACCAGTATCTATGATATTATTTATATATGATAATATTTAATAGTCTTAATACTTAACCATGATATTATTTAACTATATGGTGCTAATATTTAGATAGGATTATACTTCGCTGTGATAATGATTATCTGTTAATATTTAATATCTAATTACTATTATTACATTACGCAAAGTTTATTTTATTGTGCTATACACTTGACAACCCCACACTATATTGACCTCCTCTCTTTCTCAAGATGTTCTTCTTTTCCCTTATCCTTCAACTCTAACTCCAAACTCTATATTACTGTTTGAATATTGTTAATATTATTATACAAATAAATCTCTCGTCAATGACTTTGTCGCCAGATGGGGCTCCTCCGGCGCGAATAGCCCGAAAGCCTAGACCCGCAGTAAACAATCCCATCCCATTGGTGCTGTATTATCCCTGCACAGTACATCTACCACTCTTTCCCTTATATTTTCATTCACTTTTTCTTACTATTGTTTGCTTCTCTGTATAACATATTACTGACTCTTTCATAACCCTCTAACTTCCTTGAATTCTCTAGAACATTATTATCCTTTAATTCTCTCCTTACCCGGAATTTATTCTTCTTTACTTTCCCCTTCCTTTCCTCAACCCCTTCCTCTTCATAGTTCCCTCTTTTCCAGTGATATCCCCCAATACTTGTTTAGCCTCTATTTCTACACTTTATTTTCTTCTTCACTTTCACCACCTTCATAACTTAACACCTCTTATCCCTTACATCAACTTTTCTTTTAAATTGGCCTTTTTATACTTCCAACGCACATGTGGTAGTGAACACACCCTCTACCTCTCATCCATGACACATAATCTTGTGGAATGTTAATGGCCTCACACGCTTTATAAAACGCAAAAAGGTACTGTCTTACCTAAAAAAGAAAAGAATTGATATTGCTCTTTTACAAGAGACTCATCTAGATGCTCTCGAATCATCTAAGTTACAGCGAGATTGGGTGGGTAAAGTTATTCATTGTGGATTGACGACAACAACCCCCTTTCGACAAGAACCAACCATGGAAATGTGGTGTGGCCATCCTTTTACACAAATCTCTACCTATCACAACTGTCAAAACCTGGATTGACCCAGAGGGCAGATATATCTTTGCCAGGTTAAAAATCGGAGAAACGTTCTTCTGTAGTGGCTCAGTATATGCCCCAACGTGTGCTAAGCGCTCCTATTTTCTCAACCTGAACCGCCTACTCGTGGAGATTGGAGCATCCAGTTACATCATTGGTGGTGACTGGAATCTGGCCCGTGACGCGATTTTAGATAGAACATGCCCCTTAGACAGATGTAATGTTGGTGACCGAGCTTTATTGGGTGATATAACAACGGACCATGGTCTAATAGATCACTGGTGCCTCTGTCATCCCTCAGATCAAGAATATACCTTTCTTTCCTCTGCTCATGGCACACAATCTAGGATAGATTATTTTCTTATTTCCCACTCAATAGTTGCAATCACTAATGAATCCCATATTTTAGAAGCCGCTATTTCTGATCATTCTCCAGTTCTTCTTGCTCTGGAAATAGGTTTAACCTCTCCAAGTCGAAAGCCATGGCGTATGAACATTCAAAAATACAGTTTACCTCCGGGTAAAACCCAATTACGTTCTCATCTTTCTGAATATCTAACCAATAACAAATCATCAGTTACCTGTTGTAGAACCATTTGGGCGGCTGCGAAAGCAACTATTGGCGGACAACTAATGAGAGATGCAGCTGTGGCCAATAAGTCGGCATCCCTGCGTCGTACTGAACTTGAAGCTCAAATTATTTCGCGTACTAGTCTACATACCTCTTGTCCTACTGTAACCAATCGCAAAAGCCTAGAATTAGCTAAAATGACACTTAATAATCTTTACACTTCCAAAGCAGAGTATGCTCTTCAACGTCTAAAAGGTAGACATTATGAACAAGGGGAAAAAGCAGGCCGACTACTTGCAGCACAGCTCAAACCACGTGAAGCTTCCATGGCTATATCTGCCATACGAACAGAATCAGGTGAGATTCTCACTAAACCGCAAGAAATAATAAATGCTGTTGCATCCTTTTATAAAGAACTCTATACTCCTGAAGATTCAGCAACTGAAGATCAAATAATTACATATCTCGCGAATATTGATCTTCCATGTCTTACGGATGAGGGCAGAGATATACTTGGTGGTGACATCACTAAGGAAGAAGTAGCTACAGCCATCTCCAAATTACCTTATCACAAATCCCCAGGTGAAGATGTGTTCCCTGCGGAATATTATAAATGGTCTGGGGAAGAAACAATTGACACTCTTCACTCTGCTTTTCATGAGGCTGACAGACATCCTCTCTTGGTCCTATTTCTAATAAAGCATTAATTGCAGTTATACCTAAACTGGGCAGGGATCCGCTCGCTTGTGGTAGCTACCGCCCCATCTCCTTAATAAACGGCGATGTTAAAATTTTGGCAAGTATTTTAGCGTCACGACTCGGCAAAGTTAACCCCTCCCTAATACACCATTCACAGGTTGGCTTTGTCCCAGGTCGTTCCTCTAGAAATCATCTCCAAACATTAGTCCATACTTTATGGTCTGCAAAAGAAATGACGGAAGATGTGATCGCTCTTTCCCTAGATGCAGAGAAAGCGTTTGACCGTATTGACTGGGTTTACCTTTTCGCCACTACGAAACGCTTTGGTCTAGGGGATAAGTCTATTTCCAAGGTCCGCTTATTATATGACAACCCCCTTGGCCCAGGTCAACTGTGGAGGTTTTCTTTCGGACTCCTTTCCAATTCGAAGAGGTAGCCGTCAAGGTTGTCCTCTATCCCCCCTTTTATTCTTATTAGCGATGGAGCCCCTTGCTTCACTCATTCGCCAATCACCGCAGATTCGGGGTATACCTACAACGGGAGGAGTATCAAAGCTATACTTATACGCTAATGATATACTTCTTACTATTAAGGATCTCTCCCATTCTTTACCAACTTCACTCGAGATTATTAATGAGTTCTCAGCCCTTTCTGGTTATAAGGTGAATTGGGACAAAAGTGAAGCTCTTCCACTCTCTTCTGGTCCCACGAAAGCTTCAATTGATGGATATCCCTTTTGCTGGAAATCGTCCCAATTCAAATATCTAGGAATTCTGATTAATCGTGGGCTAGAGGAGATGGTTTCGGATAACCTCAATCAATCAGGGAATTGTAAGCGCGCTACTCCCCCGTGAGGGTCTCAAGGCGCTGGGAGGGGAGGGGGTCCGTATATCTGTCTAGCCGAAGAGCCAGGTCTTGAGGGTCTTCCTGAAGGTGTTCAGGGAGGGGGCTCGTCTGATGTCTGCCGGTAGCTCGTTCCAGGTCTTGGCTGCGATGTGGGAGAAGGATCTTCCTCCTGCTCTGTGGATGCGCGGGGTTTCGGCCAGTGCGAGGTTGGAAGATCGGAGGTTTCTTTTGGGTACGTGGAAGTTGATTCTGTTGTTGAGGTATTTGGGTCTGTTGTTTTGTAGGCGTTAGTGAGGATTTTGAAGGTGACTCTTTTCTCTACGTGGAGCCAGTGGAGCCTTCGTAGGTGCTGGGTGATGTGTTCGTGTCGTGGGATGCCGAGGACGAATCTGGCGGCGGTGTTCTGTATTGTCTGGAGTTTGCGGAGTAGGGACTTGTTGACCTCGCACCTCTTATAGCGCAAATGGAAACTGACTTCGCCAAATGGTCGCTTTTGGCCTTCTCTATGTGGGGGAGAATACAGGCAGTAAGAATGGTTACTCTACCTCGCTTTACTTATACCCTAGGAAGGCTTCCGATTGTAATACCTTTGACCACACTTTGTGCGCATAGATTCCCGTATACGGGCCTTTGTCTGGGGAACCATGCGTCCTCATCTAGCTGCTGCTAAATTAATGGCTCGTCGCTCCCATGATGGCTTAGGTTTACCATCATTGGAACATTACTCCTTAGCCTTACATCTCTCACAATTGGCTTATCTACTTCCAGGTGTGACTGATCCTCCACAATGGGTCACAACAGAACACATAATACTTGATTGTGACGATGGTCTCAACTTCTTATACAGTACTCGTAAACCTCGAACTTCCCCTTCACACCCTGTACTTCATTATACATATCAAGCATGGCAACGAGCACATTGCCTTCTAGGAGTTTCCCATCGTTTGCACTCTAAAGCCCCAATATGGGGTATTGAAAGTATTCGAATTAATGGTCGAGCGCTCTACTGGACTAATTGGAGTTCGAGAGGAATCCAAACATTAGACCAAATTATAATAAATGGTGAATTGAAATCCTTTGATCTTCTTTGTACAGAATTTGACCTTCCTTTGCATTGGGCTTCACGGCATTTGCAACTACAGCACTGCCTGAGGAGATGTCTTGGTCCTTTTCCCTGGACGTTAGAATCATCACCGATATTGGATTATCTTCACATTTGGGGTAGACATAAGGGAGTAATGTCGGGGTTATATTGCACTCTAACTAATCACCTATACTCACAACCACTTCTTAAAGCTCTTCACGAGAAGTGGCAAGAGCGCCTACATATTTCTATGGACGAAGAAGCCTGGCCCGACATTCTGGAAGCCCTGGACAAGGGTACTCGTGAAGCACGCCTGAATTTTGTCTTTTTAAAACTTTACATGACTGGTACTGGACACCATCAAAATTGCAACGAGCAGGATTATTACCACACTCTAAGTGTTGGAGATGTTCTGGAGTTAATTGCAACCTTCTCCATATACTCTGCGAACGTCCCTCTACACAACATTTCTGGACACAAGTAGGAGATGCAATAAAGGAAACTATTCCTCTTAGACTCTCTTACCTCTTCTACTATTTTATTACACGATCTTGGAGTTCACCTGACATCACACGTCCTCAGCGCCGACTTCTACATACAGCACTCTTTACAGCCAAAATTTGTATCTTAAGATTGTGGCAATCACCCAACCCTCCCTCCAAGGAGGACTGGATGGTCGCAATGATTCAGATGGCATCACATGAGCGTGTATAATATATAAACCACAGGATCAAGAAGAAATATTTCAACAAGTGTGGGCCTCTTTTCTTCGAGACTCTTAAATACTTCCCTCTTATCGCCTTGTCTGTTTTCTCCTTATCCTCCTTTCCCCCTTTCCCTTCTTTATTCTCTCCCACCCTTACCATCTCTTTCCGGGTAAGGAGATGACTCTCCTGACTTTCTTCTCCTATTTCTTTATTCATTTACTCTTTCATTTATTCATCCATCTGCTTCCTCATCTATTCTCCCAATTATCTATTTATTTAGTTATCTATCCATTTATTCATTTATCCACTTATCTATCTGCTTATCTATTTATTTATTTTCTTATTTATTTATTAACCTTCATGACCTATTAACCTTCATGACCTTCCATCGTCCCAATATACATATTTCATATTTCATACTGTCTTTTATCTCATCCCTCCTATCCCCTCCTCTCCTAAATGTATCCTTTTCTTCTTTATATTACATTGTATATGTAATGTTACTAGACCATTGTGGGGCTATTATGCTGTATTATACTTTTATGAATTTATCTACCTTTAACTTCTTAATAAAGAATTACGACACAAAATAAATAACCTTTTTATTGTAAAATACAAAAAAAAGGGACTTGATTTGAATGGTGCATCAGTTGCAGTGGCACCAGGGCCAAAAGCTCTAGGGCCCCCACTAAACTCAGATTATTGCTAAAATGTAAAACTAAACAGGCAGTCACAAGTGCAGCTACCTTGCAGACAACGGGGTCATGATTTGAATGGTGAAGCAGGTGCAGTGGCACCAGGCCCAAAAGTTGTCTTGACTCCACTAAGCATCAGATATTACTATATTTTACTACTAAACAGGCCGTTACAAGTGCAGTTATCTAGCAAGCGCTAGGGTCATTTTATTTATTTATTTAGTGTTTTATGTAGCGCAAACATGACCCATTAGGGTGTCAGAGCGCTTCACAGAGATAAGCGGTCCCGATTGTGACAATAGCAGGCATCCTAAACTTACGAATGAAAAACAATATAAAACAGTGGACAGTAAAAGTTCTCTGTACTTACAATATTATCTGAGACTGACCGAATACATCAAATTACAAATTTCCTTTTTACCATCGAAGGATTAAGAATTCAAAGTTTAGCTGAGCGCTCGCCTTAGTAGCTTAACGAGATAGGGGACCCTAGAAAAGATTGTGTGGATCTCAATGCGCTTCATTCCGAAAGTCATTGAGGGGCCCTCTGATTATAAATCCGTAGGGAACGGATAATGAATCAATAGACAGACGATTAGGTGATTCTTTGTAGAGAGTTATGGTAGGCATTTACCTATTAGGAAGATCTTAGTTTCCTTCTTGAATTTTGAACGAAACAGTATTCTTCTAATGTTTGGCGTTAGCGAGTTCCAGATTTCTGGGTGCGGCACCTGAGAAAGCTCTGTTGAATGTTTTCTTCTTCTGGAAGAACCGAGGTTTCAGCACAAGATCTGTTATGCCCCAGGAGTACCTGCCTCCTCCGGATAACACCACTTTCTGAGCTAGATACGCCGGTGTTTTTGAGTGTAGCGCCTTATGTGTGATACATGGTAGCCAGTTCAGAGCTTTTAAGTGCGGAGAGATGTGATAACATTTTCTAGATCCAGTTATGAGTCTTGCGGCTTGCTTGCATTGAGACAGGCTTTTAGTGGAGCTTTTGAGATCTTGGGCAGGCCAGATAGGGTTGACCATCCATATTCGATCCTCGCGATGACCAAAGCCTGAACTGCCATTTTGGGGTCTGATGTTTCTAAGAATGGTTTCAGTTTTCTAAGACAACTCGGGTGGAACGGGGCTTTTTTATGTTTAAATTTCTTTCATTGGTTTTCAATTCAAATATACGACATACAAAGATTGAACATGCGTTGTACTTATTGTTGTATGGTCCTCCAAGAGGGCTGCTGCGATGGAAAGACAATGAACTAAGAAACATGGAGAAAGCCCCCCCCCTGTCAAAAGCTCGAGCGAATACAGTATGTTCTTTCAGTCTCTTCATTGGTCGATTATCCCAGATGGATTTGGGCTTTGTGTTGTGCATGATCATCTAGCGCTGCCTTTTGAGGTGGATCCGCCAGGCGTAGTAATTTCAAATATTTCGGGCAGGTAAGTTCCTCAAACTCCGAGGTCAACAGTTTTAAGAAGGGCTCCCACATGTCTTGGAAGGAAGCACCAGGGTTCGTGAGTGACAATGAAATTTTCTCCGTCCCGAGTATACCCCACAATCTATGGAGCCATCCCAGGGTAGTCGGAATGGTTTCAGTACCCCAGTGGGAGAGGATGTTTTGTAGGGCCGCCCCCAGTGCTAATGACATTTGTCTGCCTCTCCGTCCGTGCCCTGAGTGGGAAGGTGATTGGATTAGGAAGACCCAGGAGAGTGTAAGTTGGGAAACGGGGTATTTGGGTATCTAAGTGAGAGTCAGTGTTGTCTAGTATCTGCTTCCAATTGCCCGTCAATTGGGGACATTCCCATAACAGGTGGGTCAGAGTGCCCAGCGAGCCACATGCCCGCCAACATTGAGGACTTCGTAATGGGGTACCTCTGTGGAGTCGGGGGGGGGAGTTGGGTACCAGTAGATGACTAATTTCGTGGCCGTTTCAATATTTGCTACATTACGCGCTGTGTGCCGGGCTCTGTGATAAATGTCTGGCCATTCTTTCTGCGACAATGACCTGCCCAGCTCCCATTCCAGCTGACCGGGAGATTTCCCAGTGCCAGGGTCACGCTTGATGAGTTTGTACAGGTCTGATGTTAGGCGTGCGTCTGTGTGCCTCGTGAGTAGCCACTTCTTGAAAGGTGTGAGGGGTCTTTCTGCACCTCCCCGCACCTCTGGTTGCATCACCCAATGTCGGATTTGTAAATATCGAAGGCGTTCCGTCTCCGGGAGGTCATGTTCCCTACGGAAATCAGAGAAAGTCAGAGGGACTGTCGTGTCCAAGAGATGTCCTATTGAGCGCTGGCCTTCCCTCGTCCAGTGTGTGAACCCTGACAAGCCCAGCCCTGGTGTAAAGTCTAGATTGTTGAATATAGGTGTAATTGGGGATGGGAAGGTCGTGAGCCCCTCGGGGGCCGGCCACCCTGTCTCAAGCTAATAAGGTGGATTGTGTCACCTTAGAAAGGTACACGTTCTGGGGTCTGGTAGCTTTAGTAAGGAAGGGGACACCCCAAAGGGGCTGCCTGGCTAGAGCCCTAACCATAAACAGCCAGTGTTTCTCGGACTCCGGCCGAGACCACTCGACCAGCGGTCTCAGCTGCACTGCCCACAAATAGGCTTGTAGATTAGGGACTCTCAGTCCTCCCTCAGCAGGGTCTCTGTAACTTAACTCCCTATGCAATCTAGGCCGCTGGTCTCACCATATAAAGCGCTCTAAGTCCCTCTGTAGTGAGTGTAGTACGCCCAAAGGGGGAACCAGTGGAAGTGTCTGGAACAAGTATATTATCTTAGGGAGTATGGTCATCTTTATTGCCACGATACGGCCCAACCACGACAGTGAGTGGGGCCTCCACTTACGAAGGCAATCTCTAACATGCCGCAGCAGCGCCGTGTAATTTAGCGAAATAGTTTTCTGAATACTGGCCGTGAGCTGCAAACCCAGGTAGGGAATTGTCCTGCGCCCAGTGAATTTGGTGTGACTGCTGAAACACTCCCAGGGTATCCGGGCCGAGAGATAAGTTGAGGGCTTGTGACTTATGCACGTTGACCTTGAAGCATGACGCTTGGGCGAAGCGTTCAAGCTCCGCCAGTAAGGCTAGAAGAGATTCCCTAGGTTTCTCCAAGGTGGCAACCACGTCATCGGCGTAGAGGCTAATGTTATGCTCTTTGTCCCCGAATTTCACCCCTGATATTAAGGGGTCGTCCCGCACCCACTGAGCCCTGGGCTACATGTACAAGGTGAACAAGAGTGGCGAAAGTGGACACCCCTGTCTTGTTCCTTGTTGGATGGGGACGGTGTTCGAAATTAGACCGTTCACACGCACAGAGGCGGAAGAATTAGTGTAGCTGCCTAGCACCCATTCGATAAAACGCTGCGGCAGACCAAAGTGTTTTAGGGTTGCCTTGTGATACGGCCAGTGAACCCTGTTGAACGCTTCCTCATCGTCAACAGAGAATATCATGCGCTCGACATCAAAGCATTCAGATTTGTCTACCAAGTGCAGGAGGCGTTTTGTATTGTCGGAACACTGACGCCCACGGACTAAGACCGACTAATCAGGGTCTATCAACCCTGGTAGATGAGGGAGAGTCTCTGCGCCAAGATCCCAGTGAAAAGTTTTAGGTCTACATTGAGGAGGGAAATAGGGCGATATGAGGCACAATGTTGTTTGTCCTTACCTGCTTTAGGTATTACCGTCACCAATGCCTCCAACATTGATGGCGGAATGGGAGTGGACGCCCCGATCGAGTTATATGCCCTCACCAGCAACGGGGCCAACGTAGCACAAAAGGTTTTAAAAAAGGTAGAGGAAAATCCGTCCGGACCCGGTGATTCAAGCGGTTTTAATTTGGATATGGCAGAGATAACTTCCTCTAACCTAATTGGGGATTCGAGGTCCTCAACTTGGCTCGGGACTAGCTTGGCAGTGTTCGCCCCCTTTAAATAACAGGCCAGGCCCTCCTCAGGTAATTTCTGAGCCCCCAAAAAGGACGCATAGAACTGCCTAAATGTCTCCGCTATGCCCTGATCAGTGGTTTGTTCCTGTCCTAGCTGATTTATTACCACAGAGATGTTAGATGTCTGCCTCTGTGACCTTAATCTATTGGCCAAGAGCCTCCCGCATCTAACCCGCCCCCCCACATAAAAGGCATGTCGGAGACAGAGAGCAGCATATTTGGCTCTATCCGCATCGAGGCCCGCTAACTGAGCTCTCGCTGTTTTGAGTTGTTTCCAGACCCTAGGTGCACCTGTTCTCTGGTGAATGCGCTCTAATTCTATTACTGCATTTGAGAGCTGCTCTCTTTTCTCTCTCCTGGTCTTATTGGCTGCGGATATCGCTAGGAACTACCCTCGAACCACCGCCTTCAGGGCATCCCACAGAATTGCAATTGGTGTATCTGGAGTGTCATTGATGGCCAGGTAATCCGTTATAGCTTTGGTGATCTGCTTAATTATGGAGGGACGCTGCAGCATCCTCTCTCTGAGGCGCCAAAGGGGGTGAGATGGGCTATAGTAGGGAAGAGACAGAGATGTACGCACAGCTGAGTGATCAGACTGGGGGCATGGGAGGATCCCCACCTTTTGCGCCTGCTGTGTCAGTGTATCCGTTGTCAGCATGTAATCTTTTCTGGCGTACGTTTTGTGGGAATGCGAGTAGAATGTGTACTCTCTGGAGGACGGGTGGTGTAACCGCCAAACATCTGTAAGCCCTGCCTCGGATAGTAGTTGCCTCCCTTTCTTAGTGAGTGCCCCAGTCTGCCCTGAGCACTGACATGATCTATCCAGTTCGTTGTCGAAGGCCAAATTGAAGTCCCCTCCCAGAAGTATTGATCTGTCCGGGGAACCAGACAGCTCTTGAATCGCTTCCCGGAGGAACCCCTCCTGACCATCATTGGGGAGGTAAACTGTAGCTATTGTAAAAGAAAGCTGTCCCAGTGCGAAAGTGTATGCTAAGAGTCTGCCCTTGATCTCGGCCTGTTTAAGGCCATTTTTGCCCTGGAATTTAGCAGAGCCCAGAATGGCCACCCCTGCTATCTTGGAGGAATGAGATGAAAACAACTGGTGGGGGAATGCCATAGTCCGTAATCTGAGTGTCCTTTGCCAGTAGGTGCGTCTCCTGAAGGAGACAAATGTGGGCGTCTGAGTTTTCTAGGAACGACAGGACTGCTTGCCTCTTGATTGGGCTATTAAAGCCTTTTACATTGAGCGATAATGTCCGCTACCATAGAAGTGGATTTCGGAATGCGCATAAAGGAACTGTGAACCCAGACCCCACCCTAACCTGGGAATAGCCATGCTTGTGTCAACCCGCAATACCCAATGATCGCCCTTTCGTGTGTTTCTCCAAGACCGTGCGTATTTAGGAGGAGGAGGCGGGAACCCCATTACCCCAAGAACAGAACATACAAAACTTAACTGTAACTTACGAAGTCCGTGATTGTCCTGGGCTGCAAACCCCATGGTGAGAAGTGAGATGTTCAGCAGGACCCATAACACCGCCCCCATCCGGGCCCCAATTTCAAAGACCCGGAAGTGCCACCACCTCTTCCACTCGCCCCAAAGTGTCATTGTGTTGCGGTCTTCACTCTGCGGCAGCTGAGTCCTCTTCCAGTGATGCAATACCTGCTTTTCTTTCTTTGGCCATTGTCTCAGGGTCCGGTCGGAGGCGCAGCGGGTACCTTCCCACCCGTCGTCATCTCTCTGTACCAGTGCGTCGTCCTCCGGTGTCGTCCTGCGTTTGGCCCCCATGTCATCTTCGGGCAGGTTGATTAGTGTTTTGGCTTCCTGCAGTGAGCGAATTTGGCGAAGCTTGCCCTCCCACTTAAAAATTATCCGGCAGGGTTGCCCCCAAGAATATGAGAGATCTTTGGAGCACAAGAATGTTGTGATCGGCCTGAACTCCCTTCTTTTTTGCAGGGTGGATGCGGCTAAGTCCTGATACATGAGGGGCCTGGATGAGCGAAAGTCAATAGGGTGCTTATCGCGTGCTTCCCAGAGAATCTGTTCTTTTTGCTGAAAGTCGTGGATGCACGTTAGGATGCCCTGGGGGAGGAGCTGTTGCAGATCTCTTAGGCCCCACCCGATGGGTCCGGTCCAGTTTAATCCGCTGCTCCGGGGGGGCTCCCAAGATGAATCGAAAGAGTTCTTCCACGAAGGCTTCTATGTCCTGCCCCTCCGCTCGTATTCTTATGTTGTTCCGTCGGGAGCGGTTCTCGAGGTCCTCCGCGTGGACCTGAAGGTCCAGTTGCTGGTCTTGAAGGCGGAGGACCTCCTGTTGTATCTGGCCAATCTCTTCATCCCTCGTTGAGGCCTGTGTCTCCAGTGCGTCCACTCTTTCGCCAACTGAATCCATGTCCCTTCACATTTCCCGGAGTTCCAGGGATATCTCCTTCTTCATGGTGTGGAATTCCCCTTTCAGAGAGGCGAATAAGGATTCGAGGAAAGCGCGCGGGACTGGGCCTTCTGTGTCTCCCTGGTCATCGTCTATTGAGTGTCCACTCGAGGATGAGGCTGCCTCAGCCCCCCCAGCACTGGTCTTGAGGAGGAGATCCTTCACTGAATGCTCCTCCTTTGCTTTGTTGGTCGCCATGGCTAAGGGTCACTCCTCCTCCTCTTATGTCCGTGTTTTGTTTTAAAAAGGGGACCTTTCGGTTTCTAAGCTCGAGGTCAAGAGCAGCTGAGTTTCCTGAGTGCGCCTCTACCTTCGCAGGGCTGCTGGCAGCTTTCTACTCTTGCTCTCCCAGGGACCGGCGGGGCCTCCTCTCCTGCCCCACCTACCTTTGGTCTGGTTACTGCAACGGCTGTACGGGGCCTTCCAAGCAAAATTTAAGAAAGCGGGCCCCCAGTAGTCTTAATGCTGTCGGCAAGGAAGAGAGAAACTGGGTCCATGCTCATCTACTGAGTTCCTCGGAGCAATCAGTCACTGTGCCATCCAGCTCTGCTCTTCTCCAAAGCTAGCCCGCCAAAGTCTCTAGGCCTGCGCAGGCAGTCTTCCCCCCTCGCCGTGCTCTGTCTGCTCTCTTGTAGGGGGCAATAATTGCGGGTGGGCCCGCCCGCTCGCTCTGGTCTCCCAGTCCTCGCCCAACAATTGACCCTGGCGCAAACGCTAGGGCTACCAACGCCTAACTCTGGGCCTGCTGCTCAGTTTTCTTGTTCCCAGCCGCTGCAGACCCCGACCTATCTTCGCTGTATCTCTTTAGGCCGTCGCTCCTCTCAGGATCTCCAGGTGTGTTCTGGGGCCCTTCACTGAGCTATGTGCTCACTCACGTCCCCGGGGTCGGGCACCAGTGCCTTTGGGCCTACAAGGCCTTCCTTGTTCACCGCCGCCTCCCGCTACGTGTCATGGGGAAGCGCAATTCTGTAGCCCAGTCCAGCCCACTCCTTTGCTTCTGGGAGTGGACCCTGCCGTCTACTCCACACCCTTTGCTTAGGGCTCCCGCCCGTGCTCAGGACTCCTGCCCCAGTCGGCTGTCCCCTCTGGCCCCGCGGCCTGTGGACGAAAGCCCGCGTGGGCCTCGGCCTCACGTAGCTGCGCTGGCAGGGGATCAGCGTTGTTGAGGGAGAGGAGGGCCCCACTCCCCCTCTCCGTCTCCTGCTTGGCCCGACTCACCGCCTTCAGGCCTCACATGCCGGTCGCTGGTGTCCCGGGGCTCATGGGGCCCGCTTCTTTCCCCCGAGGGGGGCTACGGATTCGGCGGGCCCGCCTTTTTCTCTTGTACTCCGGGCGCGGTCTCGCCGCTGGGTTCGCTCTGCCTCGCCGGGGCTCCCTCCTCTCTGAGGCCAGGGCCAGTTGCTGCCCAGCACTCCGCAACCTGACAGCGCGAGCCCGCACAAGCTCCAGGCCAGTGTTGCCACGCTAGCCTCCGGCCGATAAACCTGAAGGCCCAGCGTCGCGCACGATCTTCCGGGGCCCGCGTCATTGGCCCAGACTGCCTCAGGGTCGTTCGTTGGGGGTGTCGGTGATATTTCTTCTGTTTTTTATGATGGGGTTGACTTGTCCAGTTTTTAGGTAGTCTGGTATGGAGCCTTGAGACAAAGAGGCGTTAATTATCGAAGTGCAGATGGGGCCGACAAATTAGTTGGTTGTCGTCAAGAATTTCGAAGAGCGAGGATCATTGAAGTGGTTATTTGGCTTTGTAGACTAGAGGATTTTGGAGATGTAGTTGTCGTCATATAACTTGAAGGAAGACCATTGAGCTTCATTTTTGGGCACTGCTTGGAGAGTGTGTGATGGTTCATCGATTTGTGAAGCCGACGGGGAAGGTAAGTTGATGGTGACTGCTCTAAGCTCACTTCACAATGAATTGACTGTGAAGAAAGATGAGAATACCTCAGGTTATTAGGGGTTTTGTCGCTTCTTTAGAGGATTTGGCTAATTTATTCGACTGTAGTTTTACCATTTCAAAGAGTTTACGTGGTCTATTTTGAGAGTTCTCCAGTTCCAATCTAAAGAATTCTTTTTTTGATTTGAGAATGCTTTTGTTGTTTGCGGTTCTGGTTTTTCTTAGTAGTTTTAGTTGGAGGGGAGAATGGGTCTCCATTTCCATTCGGTTAGTCTCAAATTTCTCCTTTCCTCGTTCAGTGAACCACTAAACCAAGGATATTTGTCATGATTTCAATAGTGCAGCAGGGAACTCCTCTAAACACATAATATTCTATTAAATCAAAAAATTCTATTTCCCTCTTTCATTTCAATTTTCAAAATGTTGCTATTACTTACCCGCACCATACCATTATTAACATCACAATATATTGCCTTTTTGTACATAAACAAGTCATAACACTTTAACAGACTTTCTGTAACTTATATTGTACAACTACGCAGCAAGCTACAACTTGCAACAAAAAACAGCTTATTATTAATCACATAGGCAAAACAATGCATTCACCAATGCTTGTTTAAATTATGGTTTCTTATGGAGTGGGGAGGGGTAACTCGTGCTTGGTTCCTGTTTTCTACAAAAATGTGCAAACTGTGCCTCATTGCAGGATCATACAGAAGCAAATGAGACTTGTCTCGTCTTCTTTCCAATATGGATCTTCAGAATGTCCTATCCTTTGCGACCCAGTTACGACATGCACACCAGTGAATGAAAAAGTTTTCTTTTTTTCTCTCCTGTTATTTTGAAGGGTGTTAAAATGGTATGCCACAATTTTTGATCCACAGTGTCGCCTTCCCTTTATTTCAGTTCTAATATTCCAAATTACCATTATTTGGGGTGTTTAAATATCAAAAAGGTAAGTATAATAAGGTTGAGGTTTAATATATGTTCACTGAAAAAAGCGAAATAAAACTAAGTGGCGGTTCTTGCTCAAATGTGGCAAATCCGTGAAATTCACAAGTTGTGATTACCAGCGCACATAACACTTAACATGACCAGGGCCACTGGAATTATGCAGCAAGAGAGAGCCAAATTGTGCTGCAGGGTACAGTAACTTATGTGGCAAGAAGAGACAAATTATGCAGCACATTTTTTAATGGTATTACTTCATTATTTTGTACTTTTTACACTTGTTAACACTGTCTAGGCATTGGGTGTACCTCATTAGTACTAGTTTAATACCCAAAAATAGCAATAAGCAACAGAAATGTGACCAGTCAACCTTTGCAAAAGGCCTTCTACTGCATGGCAACACGAGCCGCTGCGGCGTTCATAACTTTTGAACCATTTGAGCTAGAAACAATTTTGTTTGTTAAAATCTGTAGATTATGCAGCAGATGATGGATTATGTGGCAAATGCTGCAAATCTATAATTATGCGAAAATCGCTCCGGCCGCACAACTGCATAGTTCCAGTGGCCCTGACCATAACTCATCCGCCATATTGTTCTCTTATTTACTGTTTTATTCTTTGTTTTTGTAACTTATGCAAATTAGTATTTTGAGCATGGCGGTTGGTGAACATTATGGCACGCGTTTCGTTTGTTGGTAACCGTAACC